>AP025072.1:733965-918050 GCA_036186865.1 Eustoma russellianum | reverse complement strand
GTTTTTTTTTTTTTTTTGTTATTGTTTATTGCTTATCGTTATATTTTAGTGTAGTGTAGTCATTTTTCTTCTGATATTTGCCAGTGAATTTGCGGATGCCTCACCAAGCTTTCAAGAACGGCAAAGAATCCATGGAAGTGCACAATTGCAGGGTCTTAGACGCACTGAATATGGCTCATCACCACCAACACGAGGAGAGATAGGCAATAACTCTCGAGGTGCTTATGGAAGGTGGGATAGTCGTTCCTCTGGGCACAATGATCGAGATCTTGACTCGCGGTCAGACAAGGATTCAGGTTTGATCCGATGTTTTACTTTGTGTCTGTGTTTTGCTTAGCATTTCGTTTTAATCTTTTCATGGTTGTGGTTGTAGTATTACTTAAATATGTATAGCTTTTCGTTCTGTTTATTCCCTCTTCCATGTGAACTCAATGGTGTCGTGGTCCCTTTTGCGCTAGACTTGGTAGAACCTGTTTTCTTTTTTGGGAGTTCTAGTGATGAATTCGTATTCAAAATGTATGCCTAAGTGGGACATAATGGGAAACCCTTAGCCACCTGACGCAGAGTCTTAAACTTGATAATGTCATATAACCTTTTTCTTTAAGGGCCCAAAGTTGGGAACTGTAACCTACTAGGTCAGTGTAAAGTTCTTAAAAGTATGAACTTATGTGGATATATGTTTATGTCAGTGGGTAGAGTACTACATGAATCTTTTGCTTTTCAAGTTTACCTTGGATTATTTATCCTGTGCTCTCAGTAGGAGAGTGTCAATGTCATACTTGAGCAGGGGATGTGGAGTCTTCCATCCTTTAACTAAATATTATCTTCATGGCATTTTCATCTGCGTGATCTGCTATGTGCCTTGGATATCGGATTATCACTAACTTGTCTTTGAACTTGTTTCATTACAGTCGTCAATCATGCTGCTAAGTTTGGAAAGTTAATGCTCCTTTTTTCAACTTAAAGCTTTTCATTCTTTTTCTTAATGTGTAGTAAATCAGGCCAGATCTGAGTAGCTCAAGGAAAGAAAAATTTCTTGAAGTGGGTGACTACACAAGGACTTGTAAAGTAATTATATCTTCTGGGTTCTGTCTTTAGATACTTGAGAATTCTCAAAGCAGCCTTGAGATGTTCATTAGTAGGATCATGCATAAACGAACTTACGAAACTAACTAAATAGCATATATCAGGTGTAGCGTGAGACAAATAAACGATGTTTCCTACTAGTTTTTGACTAGTCAACCTATTTGTGGGAGTTCTATCCCATAGTTAACTAGGTGTGTGTCCTGGCTCTATATTGAAAACTATTTTGGATTCTTGGTCTGCTTAAGATTTGGCATTTTATAGATTCTGGAAGGCGTTATGGCAGTCAGTCTCGGAAGACTTTGCAGGGTCTTGAACATGACGGGCTCCTTGGTAGTGGTTTATTCCCAAGGCCATCTGGATATGGAGGTGGAACCACTTCACAAAAGAATCGTCCAAATGATCGCTACCAATTTAACAGGAGCAATGAGCCATATCATCCTCCTCGACCTTTCAAGGTTCATCTGCCATATTGTGTGCTTTTTAATGATTTTGGGCTTGGTCCTTTTTAGGAGCCTTTTCTTTTTTGCTTTTGTACAATGTTGGTGTTGGTAGAAGTCAGTTATTCGTCTGCGTAGTTTTATAAACTATTGCTTTTATCCTAACCTTTCAAGATTATATCCTATCGTTCAGGCTGCACCTTTATCTAGGAGTGGGCCTAATGATTCATTAAACGATGAGACATTTGGGTCCACTGAAATTACAAGTGAAGATAGGGCAGAAGAAGAAAAGAGGAGGAGAGGTACCTAGCCTTTCACTCACTTTCGTTCGAAGAGCTCTATTGTATGCTGGTGCTTGTACTTATCCTGGATATGGTTTAACTTGCACTGACCTGAATTTTCTGTCAGCTTCTTTCGAAGTTATGAGGTTGGAGCAAAAAAAGGCGATGCAAGAGAACCATAAATTGAGTTTGAATAAGGATACCACTGACTCTGTGTCTGGGATGTCTGGATTACTAAATGACAGCAGACAGGAAAAGCATATTTCAGATAGAGACCGTGAATTGGATATGACTGCCCCAGAAAGCACTGCAAGCAATGAGTCGGGAAAATCTACTTTACCCTCTCAAACAACATATAGACCTCTTGTACCCCCTGGTTTTACAGACTTTGTTGTGGAAAAGGATTCTGGTCTCAAATCCTTGAGCTGCTCTGATTCTGCTGAGGTATATCCTGGACTTGATCTTGTGTTTTGATGTCACTGTCTTTCTTCATAAGTATTGAAGTTTTCATGTCTTGGATGACGAACTGTATTTATTTGCATTTCATGCTTTCACATGTGCTGTGCATTTACAATCAGTGGACTGTCTGTTCTCTGCGTAAAAAGACGAGTTTCTCTTGAGTGCCTCAGTCTCTTCTTGCTATTTTCATGAATTCTTTGAAGCTTTTTTCTACATTGTATTCCTTTGGTGAGTGCAAGTTTAATTGTTGATTTGGTGGGTGATACTTATACATATATGCACGCGGAGACAAACACACACGTGTAGAACATTACTATTTCTTTTGTGACATTCACATCAAAGATGTTCAACTTTTAATGTTTGAGAAACGCACCAGCTCATTATTTTCAGAGGGTTGATATCTTAAATTTGAAGGGGTTCCTCTAAGTTTATATTATGCAGAACCACAAGGGGGAAAGTTTCGCTTCCTCTTTCCATCAGTATGTTTTTGCCTCAAGGATTGCAGCAATTGCAATAGGGGAGTAAATAAATGGCTCAAAGCATTTGTTTACTCTGTTTTTAGCTTTAAAGTTTGAAATGCTTGCTGAAAACATTAAAGAAGCTCTGCAGAGTGCAATTTGAATCTCTGACCTGGGGGAAAAAAATGAAAGGCCTATTAGTGAGGGTTCCCTAGTGGGCCTGATACCGGATCCAACTTAAATGGCGATATTAGTAGAAATATTTTTGGCTAGGGCCTCCCTCTTCACTTTGCTAAGAAAAACGCTGCCAATAAGTTTGTACGTAGCTTTACTGGTTGACGCTGTCTGAATTCCTGGTGTTGATTTTGTCATCATGGCGATCCTTTTTTTTTTTCTTTTTTTGGCAGAGGTGCCCCTTGTGAATGCTATGACTATTTTGTGTCCATCCCTCACGCAGTGGGGCAGTTCGTTAGCAATACATCTTGATGAAAATTTTCATTTGCTTTCTTTTTTTATATTTCGTGTCTTTTCTTCCATAAGTTCGTGATTTTTTGGTGTTTCTTGTTTAATAATTTACACTGTCTTGTTGTTTCTTCTTGTTCATTGCAGCAATCTAAATTTGTTTTATATGCCAATGGCATGTGGCAGTTTTAGTGAATACTTCTCTGACATAATTTCTCACTATTAGGATCAAGTGGGTGCAGAGTTGTGTCATCTAACTTTCTGTGGATGAATCATCGGGAAATTACTTGGTTATTGATCTGTTTTCAATAATGCAGGTTAGAAAGAACGAAACTCAAGAATGCATTGTGCATACCTTGGTCCACAACGGCAAAAAAGCTCCTGAAGCATCATCTTCAAGCATAATTGCCGGTGATCAGCTCTCTGTGGACCAGCAGTTGCTCTTGTCATTTTCAAGTAAAGGCGAAAAGGGTGCAAATTCTACTATGAATTTGGATAGTTGCAGAAAGACATTCGGCGTAAAAGATGATACAAATCAAGATTCTCTCAGTTCTGTAGCCAATGAACTATTGGATAAATCTGGGACGGCCGAGCTCAACCCAAATTTATCAGGGCTTAGTCTGGATGGCGAGTTCAATCACAAAATTTTGAGAGAAATGTTAGGCAGTGCATTGTCGGTGAATGTCAACTCTGTGGACACGATAAAGGTATTTATTGCTTTGCTGAACTGCATGCACCGTGTTTTCGCTTTTTCTTTCATCCACGAGAAATATGATTCATGTTATATTGACACGATTAAGGTATTCATTGCTTTGAGGAGCTGCATGCACCGTATTTTCTCTTTTGCTTCCAATCATGAGAAATATGATTCGTGTTATTACAGTGCTAGAATTCCAAGATGTCCACTGTGCATATATGCAAATAAATCGAGCCAATTTTTCCTTGTAGTGCTTTTTCTTCTGTAGCAGAAGTTACCTTTGTTGATTGATGTCCTTTTTTTCCCCGCTACGTGCCTGTTAGTCTAATATGAGGAAATTTTTATTTTTGGAATGTCACAAAACGCTTCGCTCCTTGAAGACTTTAGATGATTGATAGACTCAAATGGCTTGTATATATTTTTACAAGAAACTTCTGTCCTGACCATCTTGCAAACTTGGGATGGACTGATCACTAAGTGGGGATGCTCCTCACTTCGCATACTTTTTATTAAACTTTTAATTCATTATTTTCACTTTTATATTTTTCAGTGTACAGAAGGAATAACTATTACACAAATTAATTATTTTTTTAAAAAGCGACTACCTTATATTAATAACTTTGCTTGGTTGAGTTTCCGATTGCCGGTTTCAAGTCCGGGTAAAGAGGGTTGTGGTTAGGTTGGCAGATAGTGCAAAACTTTGTCACTAAATGATTATGGATCAAATAAGAAACTTTGCTAACAGTAGGATGTTATCTATATAGATGCACCGTATAGTCCGAATGCGGTGTCTCGACAAAGACCGTTGCATTTGGTGGGCTTGGACGTAGTGTCAAATAAGCAAGCTCCCTGTATGGTTCGAATGCGCCAACAACTGAGCCAGGATCGCTACTGTCTTAGAGAACATGGATGCAGGGAAGAATAATCAAGAGTTCTTAGGGCGTAAGTTTTTTTTTGTTGGTAATTAAAATTTCATATAAGGTCGAAGTTCTATAGACTAGACCGCCAAGGGGATAGTCCCAGCCAAATAGATAAGGGTGGCTTACAATATGCACACTAGACTAGTGTCAATTTATAGCAAAACGTGGTTGAAGGTAACCATTTAATAAGAGCTATACTATAATCATACTAAGCTAAGTTTGCTAGCCCGACACAGGAGTAGCAGCAAAACAAAACAAAAACCAAAACACAGATAGCACTGGCCAATATCTGCAACATGAGTGGACCCTTATAGATAGGTTAAGTATGAGTATTAGACTAAGAATATGGAACATTGGAACTCTAACAGGAAAGATAATGGAGATAGTGGACACGATCATAAGGAGAAAAGTAAATATTTAATGTTTGCAACAGAGAAATTAGATAGGTGAGAAGGATATGATGTTGGACAATATTTAAACTTTGATACACAGAAAATAATAAGACAAGAAATGGAGTTGAGTTTATTATAGAAGCCTCATTAAGAGATGTAGTAGGTGTTATTAGGAAAGAAGATAGAAGTATAGCCTTTATGTTGGTGTTTTGAAAGAAAACAATCGATATTATTAGCATATATGCTCCAAGTAGGATTAGAGAGGGCTATAAAGGTTTAATTTTGGGAAGATTTAGAAGACGTGTGTGAAATTCCAATAGGTGAGAAGATTTTTGTAGAAGGAGATTTAAATAGATATGTAGGTAAAGAAAATAAGAATTGCAACGAGATACACGGTGAATTTGGTTTTGGAAATAGAAACGATGAATGAATATCAATGTTAGATTTTGCAATGTGCACGACCTTATCGTGACTAATATATGTTTCTAAAAAAGAGATAAATGTTTGGTTACATTCAAAAGTGAACCAAGTAAGTCGCTGATAGACTATTTTATGACTCAAAAGAGAGACAAAAGAGCTTGTAACGACTGTAAGGTGATCTCAGAAGAAAGTTCAACAATACAACATCCTCTTGTAGTGTTGGATGTCTGTGTTTGACATAGAAAATTCAAAAAATACATGCCTATAGAGCGCGATATAAAATAGTAGAATTTGAAGGAAAAAAACACTAAGCAAACAGATTTAGAAAAGTAGTCTTTTCATAGTGCTCCATATATTGACTGCCTTATTGTTCTAGTGAACAAATAATCGCTATCATGTTCTGTTGACTGCAATGGTTGCATGCATAATAATTCTTACAATTTTTCTCTACTTACAAAAAAGAAAAGTAGTCTTAAAGCAATAAGTCTTAAGAAATTGAAGTGGTGACGCAAATGAAGTGTGGGAGGGTATAATGATAAAGATAAAGAATATAGCGAGAAATTTACTTGGTGAGTCAAAATGTCAAGCACCTGCAAATAAGAAATCTTGGTGGTGGAAATGAGAAATGCAAGACAAAGTAAAAGACCGTTAGAATTAGCTATAATGCATGTCAACTTTGCAGGAAACATATTTACAAAAAAAAAAAAAAAACTTTGCAGGAAACAAGAGAATTAGAAAAAATATAGGCTTGCTAGGAAAGAAGGTAAACAGGTGTAAATGAAGCCAAACAATAGGCGTTTGCAGATTTTTAGGAGCGGTTGAAGTCAAAAAAAAGTGAAAGAAATGTGTAACATTGTTATCAGGAATTCATGGAAGCCATTGGTTACTTATTCACAGATAGTTTTATTTACTTTCCTATTACTCAACAACTATCTCTCTCATCCTCAAAGTGGAAGTCTCAATTAAAATGAAAGACTTCGGACCTATATCATGCCCCAATGCTTATTACAAAGTTACCTTTAAAATCTTATCCAACAGAATGAAGGAACTTCTCCCTTATCTAGTGGATGAAAATCAATCAGTTTTCATAAATTGCAGGTCAATACAAGATAACATCATTCTTATGCATGAGCTGTTTAAGAGATATCAAAAGATTTGTGGACCCAGCAGTTGTGCAGTCAAAGTGGATACTGTGAAAACTTTTGACATTATAAATTGGTCTTACTAGAAATTCTCAAGCTTATGAACTTTCTTGAGGATTTTAGGAATTTGATTTACTTTTGTATCTCTACTGCTTCTTATTATATCAGCCTCATTGGTTCTTTAGAAATTTTAAAGCCTCTAGGAGTCTTAGGCAATGTGACCTTATATCACCCTACTTGTTTCTCTTAGTTTTGGAGGGCTTCACCCAAATTCTGAAAGCAAAAACTTAGGATTCCAAATTCAATATCATTATAGATGTGATCATATGAAACTTAGTTCTCCAGCCTTGTTAATGACCTGTTTATTCTTGCTAATGCATATGAAAACTCAGTGAAGATCATCAAAGTAAAGGGTTTATTGGATGAGTTTTGATGTCTTTCAGAGTTAAGGCCAAACCTTTTGAAATGTGAGGTCCTTGTTTCTGGGATTTCTCTTTCAAAAAAGAAGCATTATGAGAAATTCTTGGAAGGCCTATTGGTTCACTATCCATCAAATACCTCGGAGTACTCTTAACTACTGTAAAGCTATGATACGCGGATTGTGGTCCCTTTGTTGGATAGGCTAAAAAACAGGATTAGTAGTTGGGCAGCCTCAAAATTGACTTATGGTGGTAAACTACAACTTATAAATTCTCTCTTCATTGCTATTTGCCGATATTAGACAGTTCATTCTTTATTCTTAGGAAGGTAATCAGGGAAATTGAAAAGTCATAGAACTTTCCTTTGTGGTGGCTCCAGAAAGGCAAAGATTAAATGGGAATTTGTTTGCAAGCCAAAACAGGCCAGAGGATTGGGAATTCCTGATTTGGTGCATGTAAACAATGCTTATCTTATGAAGTTCATATGGCAGATCTGTGAAGGTAAAGAAAGCTTACGGGTAAAGTGGATCCACTCTATTATCCTGAAGGGTCAATCAATCTAGTTAGCAAAGCCGAAGGAGAAGAATTCTTAGATGTGGAAGAGGCTATTGTGGATCATGACCAATTCTCCCCCTTCATCAAAAAAATCATTGGAAATGGGACATCAACCTCCTTATGGTTCGATCATTGGCATCCTTGGGGTGTGCTGAAGCTTAACTTTCCAGAGTAGAGAAGAAAATTAAACATCATAGCGGAAGCAAAAGCTACAAAAGTTCTGGAAGGGGGTTAGTGGCGTCTGCCTTATGAGAGAGGATGAGATGCTCAAGTCATCTATTCTACGATGCTTGCAGATGTATTCAGCTGTCTCAAGGGGCAGGTTATTGGAAATGGCTTCCAGACAAACATTTCTCAGTTAAGAGTGTTACTTTTACAAAAACTCTTGAATTCCCAACAGTAGACTGGCTTAAGATTGTCTGTAGTAATCATCATCCTAAGATTGTCTGTAGTAACCATCATCTTTCTAGATATGTAATCATTCTATGGCTTTTCTTCTGGAAAAAGATGACCACTCAAGAAAAACTCTTACAATGAGGTATTCTTGATACTAACTCTTGTTTGCTTTGTGGAAGGAAACCTAAGGATTGTGAACATCTTTTCTTCAACTCCTCATCAAAATGTGTGTGGAATGCTGTTTTGAAACGGTTAAAATACAAGAACGTCTACTCATGGAATAATCTTCAGAATTGGCTACGGAAAAAAATCTACCTTCCAAAATTTCAAAAGGATTTGCTTTTTTTTGCATTTGGCAGCAACAGTCTACTCAATATATGGAGAAGTGGGGAACTTGAGATTTCGTCAGGCTTCCCAATGTGATTGGCAAAACATATTGACAGAGGTCCTGCAGAGCATAAGAACTTTTTGCAACTTCTTGACGTGGCATAAAAATGAACAAAGAAACCTGGGCTTTGGCTATCAACCTGGCTTTCTTGTGAGGATATTCGACACGTAATCTTGGATGGATTTGGCTTGTTGTTTTGTTTTGCTACTCTCTTTGGCCCTTCTAAGGGCATTCTGGAGGCCTTTTCATGTCTTCCTAGACCTACTATTATGTTTATAGTATCTGTATTAGTACTAGGCAATCCTCTAATCTGATTTAGAGGAACTTTTGCTTTTGAATGTGGAGAGTTTCAAGAATTGACATTAGAATATGGATAGAAAACTTGTAGCCATCTTAAATTTTGAGCAAATGATGCTGTTGCACTCTAGTGGCAATAATTTGTGTAAATCTGTCTAATTTTGCTTATATATGAAATTTTATCTTATAAAAAAGTTAAATGCATTAAAGATGAATATAATAAGATTTTAACAAAAGGAATGGCAATAAAATATAGATAGATAATATACTTTGAGAAACTTTTTAATGAATCAGTGGGAGATGAACTTGTATTAGACGTGTTACGTAATTCTAAAGAGGATAGAAACGCAATATATAGTAGGAGAATTCGATTGCCAGAAGTAGAAGATGTTTTAAAAATAATGAAAAATAGTAAAACGATTGGATATGATGCTATTCCAATTGAGACTTGCAAATGTCTTAAGGAAGAAAGGTGTCATGTGACTCACAGATCTTTTAACAAGATTGTAAAGACCGGAAAGAAGTGTGACCGGTGGAGCAAAAGCACCTTAGTACATCTCTGTAAAAACAAAGGAGATAAACAAGATTGTGTAAATTATAAAGGAATTAAGTTAATGAACCACACAATGGAGCTTTGTGATATAGTGAGTGATTGAAAAAAGACTTACTGAGTAAATCAATTTGGATTTATGACACGAAGATCAACAATTAGGGCTATTTGTTTCAGGAAGACTAAGCCTATAGTTTTCTATTATGGTGTGTTTACATCAAAGGTTTGCATTAAGTCCATATTTGTTTCTTTAGTTATAAATGAGCTCACTCGAACCATTCAAAATAAAGTTCCATAGAGCGTGTTATTTACATATAACATTGTGTTGGTAGATGAGACTAGTGAAAGAGTCGATGCTAAGTTGAAATGTTGGTGGGACACACTAGAGAAAAAATGCTTCAAATTGAGTTGAAAGAAGACAAAGTATATGAAATTTAATTTTAGCAACAAAAGATTGGTCTTAAACCTTGTGTAAAAATGAGAGACCAAGATATTCACATGAGCGAAAGTTTTAGGTATTTCGGATCTATACTACATAAATATAGAATAATTAACAAAGATGTGAATTATATGGTACATGTAGAATGGTTAAAGTGGAGAAGTGCATCAGGTTTTCTTTGTCATAGGAAAGTAATTTTAAAGCTTAAATGAAAATTTTAGTGGATGACGGTAAAATTCGCACTGATGTATGAGCCTGAATTTTAGACAATCAATTATTAGCATTAATAAAGAATGTGAAGGACAGAAATGAGAATGTTAATATGGATGTGTGGACATACAAAAAAAATAAAATAAAATAAAAATGAACGTATAAGGAGAAAGATTGGGGCGACACTTATAGACGAGAAGATGCAAGAGTCAATGTTAAGATGGTATAAATATTTACAAATGCGTCATGATGCACCTGTTAGGTGTGGAAGACAATGAATGAGGTGCAATGTTAAATGTGGAAGAGGAAGACGAAAGAAGATAGGGAGGGACACCTACTTTATCATCGTATGCAAAATACATAATAGACTGACGTTTCAAACATGTTCTTTATTCTGCCCAAAGTGGGTAGTCTCCTTTCCTTTTTGAGATGTCCGATGTGTTGTCTAGTTGTTTTAATGTTAATCATAATATTCTTTCGTAAAGTTTTTAAATTACCTTGTCGAACGTTTCAAATTGCTTTTCCTGATTTCAGAGATAAAGACTTAAATGAATGGGTAAAATTGGAAAATGATGGCATTATTAATTAGCAGACATTACATTTGATTGCATTCGCTCGACAAGTTTGAAGTATCAATTTGGTAGAAGTATAAAAAATGGTTTTAACAGTCATAACAATTTTTTTAAAAAAAATTGGAAAAGGGATTCGAACTAGGATCCTTTGGTAGAGAAATGCTTGAAGTATCCGCATTGAATATTTTATGTTTATCTCTCCCTTTTTCCCTTTTCTCCTGTTTAGATACCGAATGTAATGTACAAGGGGGAGAAGGGTAGCTTAATTGGCATTCTATTTATCGTGCTAGTTTCTTTTTATTTTATTCAGGTTCGTGACGATAAAGTGGAAGAGACACCTACTCCAAAGGCTTCCCGGTCGTCAAAATTTGCCCGCTGGTTTGTCGAAGAAGGTAACTGCAGTTGGAAAACACTTGTAGATGGTGCTTTATCTCATGATTCACGGGTTGCTTTGTTTTTGCTGCAGAAAATAAGGCAACCAATGATATCTCGTCTAGCAGTCCAAATGATTTGTTGTCACTACTTGTCGGTGGTAATAAAGACAAACTGAATGGCTCTTATGATAAAGCTGTGGAACACGTCAATCTAGAATTTTCACCTCGGGATTCTGGAGATCCTAAAAAGTCTATGCTTGATTTATCCTGTTTACCAATTGGTGTGTCTGAATCAGTACCTAACTCTGTCAAACAAGAGGTAGTTCAGAGTGTCCTCACATGTGAAGACCTTGAACAGACGATCTTGTCCGAATGTACTGAAAATAGGTCCAGCTTATGGCCGTTTTCAGAAGTAGTTGGTTCAAAGACTGAATTGTCGAAGTCTCCTACTGATAATCAGGCATCTCTACATCTCCTATCGTTGTTGCAAAAGGGAGCCACCCAGGAAGACTCGGCACCTATAATTCATTTGGATAGAAATGATCTTGAAAAAGCTCCTGATTCTGATGTACATGGTCTAGGGGGCGGATTGCATGAATCTGTAGAGGAGGGAGCCAAAAGTATTCAACCTCCTGGAAAGAATCTTACTCTTGAAACTCTCTTTGGTACTGCATTTATGAAGGAGCTACAATCTGTGGAAGCTCCAGTGTCGGTTCAAAGGGGCTCTGTTGGATCTCCTCGGGATGCAGTAGGGCAGCAAGCTTTCTCCTCTTCTGTCAGAGGAAATGCTGGATTTCCGTCGGTTGCTAATCAATTAGGATTGGAAAATACAAATAACGCTAACACTTTCTTGTTATCAAATCATGGTCAGGAAAGGAGGGAATCTGGGGTGATGTCTAAAATTGGTGGCTATGATGGGGCAGTCAACCTCCAGCTGCCTGAGGACAACTTAATTTCTTCTGTAAAGGAGGATCTGAACCCTCAGTTCTCAAAGTTTTCATCTAGCAGAAATTTGAATCATATTGAATCCTTAGCTTCTAATGCACCTGCTGATATTAAACTAGCTAAGCAATTGGCAGTCGTTGGCGCAATAATGACAGATGACAGGCCCACTATAGGATTAGATCGTTCACCATTTGTACGTGATCCTTGCAAACAGGTGGGTCACGATAACTTGTACAGGGATCTCCATGCACAAACATCTACCACTCCCTTGCAGTCCATGCACATGAACCAAGGAAAACATTTGCTTCAACAGTTGGATCCTCATTCTACTCATGTGAATTCCCATATGTTCACTGGTGCAGCAAGCGTGACCCAGCATGATGTTCCAGCCAATCAGCAATTTCCTCCAAGTATGCTTAGGCCGTCCTTTCACCACTCTAATGTGGGCGTGACTGGTTTTGATCGTGCAACTCATCATCCAATGCTTCATGAAATGCAAACGAAAGGGCGTGGTGGCTATCCTCCGCTTCAATTAAATGACTTCCAAAGGGGTATTCCAGTCCCACATCAGGCAACAGGTTTCCGTCACGAACCCACTCCATTACAAGGTTATCCTTTTGTGCGAGCCCCCCCTAACTTTGGTGGTCAGGGAATTCCAGTTCCAGGTAAAAGCCTTACTGCTGCTTTGTTGCATGAGCCACTCAATCAAGATGTAGCAGATATCAGTATATGTTTCTCTCTGTGATGGTGTCTTATTTTGTTGTAATCTATATATAGGGTTGATTCTCGTCCTCTATCAGCATCATAAGCTGTCAGAGATCTGCTGAATTAGAAGTTTAAAAATAAAACGTGCACTATGTGTGCATTTTTTGGTGCTCTGATATGGTTATTTTCAGTGTGTATGTTAATTGGGGTTTTGTTAATTAACCATGAGGCGCTTTTCTTTTTAACTGATAAATATCTGGGTAATTTGATCATTAAACTCGTGCCTTTTTCTTAAATAAGCTTCCAGATGTTTGATGTTGTAGTCGATTTCCCAGATGGTTGACTCGCCTGACTGGTTTTCTTCCTGAGGACTGTTGTTTTTCGAACTCAATGAAAATGCCTGTTAAGATTTTGGTTGTGGGTTGTCATATAGATATTGGATTCACACATCATACGGGGATCCCTCACCACACCCAAAAAAGAGGGCAAGCCAACTATTGTTGGATATGTTGGATGTATACGTTAGACTTGCCATTTCTTTGTGAGAAGAAGGTTGAATCCCCCTACCTCAAGGGACCCCATTGCCCGCCTGAAGGGCTTTTTGGAGGATACAACTTGGCATCTATTATTATCTTTCTTTTGCCGGTGTTATTCAATCTCTGTGTGTTTCTAACATATGTGTATGGTTGCGTACATCCGATCCTCTCATACTCCGCGATAAGCGGGACCCTCTAAGACAATGGGGTAATGTTGTTGTTGTTGTTGTTTGAATGACACTTGGTATTTATTGCTCTTGTGCTTTTGCAGCTCCTGATGTTAATGGCGGGACTCATCATCCGGAAGCATTTCAAAGGTTAGTTGAGATGGAACTCAGAGCTAATGCAAAGAGAAGGCCTCCTTTTCCGTTTGGCCATAGCCAAGGAATGTATGGAAATGAACTAGACCTTCTGCGCTACAGATAGTCGATGCTTTTCGTGCCTGTGTATGGCCTTTGGCTTCAATGCATGTGAATGGGGTAGGTGTGTTTTCTCTCTCAACCATCTGGGGGTGTAGTTTTGTACAATTCCTTCTAATGTGGGGAAGGTGGGGGAGAAGAAGCCAAAAGAAAAAGGTCAGAAGTAAGAATCGAATTGCTCTCTGACTTGTACTTTTGCTGTTTCTTAAACATCTTAATGGGGTCTATCTGTAACTTACCTTTTTTGCTTTTGTTTTTCTTCTTTGCTTTATGTTTTCCCCCTTCTTTGTTTTATGTTTTTGTTTTTGTTCTTCGTTCCCCCATGCCCCGCATATGACGAAAGCCTCTATGGCAATAGGAAATGTTATTGTTGTTGTTGTTAGGAGGAAAAAATGCACTATACACATTATCTATACCATTAACCGTATGAGGATAAAGGTGCAAGTCGATAGGGAAGACGGCAGCGACTATCGACTTGCACCTTTATCCTCATATGGTTAATGGTATAGATAATGTGTATAGTGCATTTTTTAGTGAGCTAGATGATAAAGGAGCAAGTGGAAATTGAAGAAAGGATACGTAGATAGTTTTAGCTTATTCTACTTTATCAACATAAATCGAAATAGGGTGAACTAGATGAGAAAGGAGCAAAAAAAAATGCACTATACACATTATCTATATCATTAACCATATGAGGATAAAGGTGCAAGTCGATAGTCGCTGCCGTCTTCCCTATCGATTTGCACATTTATCCTCATATGGTTAATGGTATAGATAATGTGTATAGTGCATTTTTTTGGGGGGCGGGGGGGGGGGGGGCGGCGGGAATCAAACCCATCATGCTGTCATGGCTGTTTATATTTTCGGCCTTTTTGTCGATGGATTTCGGACCACATTCTTCATAAAGCCCTATTATATCTCTCCTCCCAGCTCAAAAGAACGGATAAGAAGGATACTCGTTTCCCTATCGACTTGCACCTTTATCCTCATATGGTTAATGGTATAGATAATGTGTATAGTGCATTTTTTTTTTGGGGGGGGGGGGGGGCGGGGGCGGGAATCAAACCCATCATGCTGTCATGGCTGTTTATATTTTCGGCCTTTTTGTCGATGGATTTCGGACCACATTCTTCATAAAGCCCTATTATATCTCTCCTCCCAGCTCAAAAGAACGGATAAGAAGGATACTCGTGGTCCATTCTTTCATCTGATAGACTTCAGATAACCTCTCCTAGCTGATGATAACACGCTATAGGCTGGGTAACGACCTACCATTAGTGCAAATATCAACATCTTGAGGTAGATGAAAGAAAAAAAAATTAAGTAAATAGTTTTTACACTTATAGGCATTATTTTTGAGAAAAAGAAAATAAAGGAATCAAGAAATGTTTATGGTAGTGAAATATTTCCATTTAGGAAGAAGAATCCAAGACTAACTCATTTAGTAGTGAAGTATTTCCGTTCTCCATCCGCACCCTGTCGCCCCTCCCCCCTCCCCCCCTCCCCCCCCTCCCCAAAAAAAAAAAAAACCAAAGTTCTCTTCTAATAAAAATTCAAGTAGATTAAGACACCATGCCCGATAGCCTATCTTCGCATGAATCATCAAATGGAAGGTGCTTTGGATCACTTGCATGCATTCTGCATAGGAACTCAAAATATTTGGACATCAGAATAGTTACACGGTCAGTTTTTGAAAGATGGCGTCTCTTGTTAAGACTAACCAACCTTGAAAATCAAGTTATCTACGTTTAAGATTTTGACCAGTCACTCAGACTGGACATTTGTATATA
This sequence comes from Eustoma russellianum, assembly GCA_036186865.1. Classification (NCBI taxonomy): domain Eukaryota; kingdom Viridiplantae; phylum Streptophyta; class Magnoliopsida; order Gentianales; family Gentianaceae; genus Eustoma; species Eustoma russellianum. Next base: position 902,701 of record AP025072.1, on the reverse strand, counting down.
ATCCTTGGATTGTATTTTTTGGATAAAGAAAAGTTGAATTTCCAACTCAAAGCACTTACACCCATCGGAGATTTATGAATAATATAAATCATATAATCAGCGGCTCATTAGGTAAGACGTACAAAGTTTGATGTACACTAAGTTTAAACTCAAATTCGTCTCAACATAAATCAGAACTAACAGTAATATTTAAATCATCACATTGTGGTTGGCAGTTGCCGAGACTCGAAAATACAATATTGGAAAGATGTATTCCTTATACACCCTATAGCACGTGCAGTTTGCTACCTTTTTGACTGTTGATGTCATGCTGACCAACTTTTATTTTTTCGTGATTGTAAGGGCTTTACTTGAAATTTCTTCCAAACTGTTAAGTATGAATAAACATGTTTTTGTGGGAAAATTTTCTTGTATATTCATCTTCTTCATATTACACCCTTCTTATACAAACGATTCTATGCTAAATATGGTAAACATATATTCCATTCCTAATTACCTGTAATCTCTATCCCTAATTATCTGCAATCATCATTTACTATACAATCAATCACTAAATGTTTCCTATTACAAACGATACAATATTTACTTTCCTTTTAACACTCCCCCTCAAGTTGAGCATGGGGATCACAAATGCCCAACTTGGTCAACACCGTATCAAACGCCCTTCCTGCCACTGCTTTAGTGAGTATATCCGCAAGCTGATCTTCAGAACGAACAAAGGGTAACTCAATAATCTTCGCATCCAGCTTTTCTCTGATGAAATGACGATCTATCTCTATATGTTTCGTACGATCATGTTGAACCGGATTCTCTGAAATATGAATGGAGGCTCTGTTATCGCACCATAGCTTTGACGTACTAGACACAGGAAAGCCGATATCCTTCATTAACTTCTTTAGCCAAAGTATTTCCATCACTCCCTTAGCAATACCCCTGAATTCAGCCTCAGCACTGGAAAGTGCCACCACCTTTTGTTTCTTACTTCTCCATGTAACTAAATTCCCTCCAACCAGGGCAAAGTATCCAGACGTTGACCGTCGATCCATAAGATTTCCTGCCCAATCAGCATCAGTATATACCTCGATGTCGTGGTGACCATGATTCTTAAAAACAATCCCTCGCTCAGATGTACCCTTCAGATATCGTAAAATCCGCATTACTGCCTCCATATGGTGTTGTTGTGGTCGATGCATGAACTGACTGACAATACCAACAGCATATGCAATATCTGGTCTAGTGTGAGAGAGATAGATTAATTTTCCAACCAATCATTGATACTTTTCTCGTTCTATCTCAGGCTTTCCTTCCACAATTTCCAACTTATGATTCACCAACATTGGTGATTCTGCTGGCTTACAATCAATCATGCCAACTTCTGTTAGTAAATCAAGTATATATTTATGTTGAGAGATAAAAATACCTTGCTTCGACCGGGCCACCTCGATTCCCAAAAAATACTTCAGGGCTCCTAGATCCTTCATTTCAAACTCAGAAAACAACTTTTGTTGTAATGCATCCATTTCTTCCATGTCACTGCCTGTAATAATTATGTCATCGACATATATGATAAGACATGTAATCAAATTACCTCGCCTCTTCACAAATAAAGTGTGATCTGCATTGCTCTGAAGATACTCCTGTTTTTTCATAAATGACGTGAACCTTCCAAACCAAGCCCTGGGAGATTGTTTAAGTCCATACAGAGAGCGCTTTAGTCTACACACTTCGTGAGGAGCATAAGTAGTAGAGAAACCTGGGGGAGGCGTCATGTACACTTCCTCTTTTAGCTCACCGTGAAGGAAGGCATTTTTCACATCAAATTGATGCAACGGCCAAGATTCCGTCGCTGCTACCGATAATAACACTCGTATGGTATCCAACTTAGCCACTGGTGAAAAAGTTTCATCATAATCAATACCATAAGTCTGAGTATATCCACGAGCTACAAGCCTGGCCTTGTACCTTTCAATGCTTCCGTCTGCCCTGTACTTGATGGTATACACCCAACGACAGCCAACCGCCTTCTTACCTTCTGGCAGCTTTTTCTTCTCCCAGGTCTCATTTTTAACCAAGGCATTCATCTCTTCCTCCATAGCCATACGCCATTCTGGTATCCCCATAGCCTCATCGACGGTGCGAGGAATCTCATGATCACATGTGGAGGCTATGAACCCCTTTGCTCCTGTCACCGGATATTTAGTGCCTTTGGATAATTTCCCTGGTGAATATCGAACCGGTGGAACTCCTCTATTCATGCGAGGGGGCAATATCCTCCCTGGCTGTTCCCCTGAAACATTAGTATTATCCAGAATAGATTCACAAGTAACAGAACATGGGGATATGGGTGTGCCAGGTATAGCTTCTCGGAATGGACATGTAGTATCAGAAAGAGAAGGATGTCTTACCTCTTGTGGGAGATTCGTTGAAGGTTGATTACCAGACGGGTCTGGAAGAGGGATTATACCTGTTTCAGGAAAAGCACAGTCGGCGTCACCTACTTGCCCTGTTGGAACTACAACCCGGCAACTTGGGTCATGTAACCAGTCGCAGGTCTCTCTAGAAGGCTCCCCCTGAGACCAAGAATGGGTAGAATAGAAGTATTCATGTTCTAAGAATGTACAGTCTAAGGTAATATGAATTCTCCGTGTGCGAGGATTGTAGCACCGGTAGCCCTTTTGAGAGGTTGCATATCCAACGAAGACACACTTATCAGCACAAGCGTCTAATTTAGTACGCTGTGAGAGGGGAATATGGACAAAGACTGAGCAACCAAAGATCTTAGGGGGTAATGCGAGGTATGAGGGAATCGCAACATGTGCAGCAAGTTCGGCCAATGGGGTACGTTGATCGAGTATTTTTGTCGGTAAACGATTTAGTAAGTATGTAGCAGTAGCAATGGCTTCGGGCCAGAATGCTTTAGGAACATGGGCTTCAAGCATCATGGACCGAGTCATTTCAAGGAGAATGCGATTTTTCCGTTCCGCCACACCATTCTGTTCTGGTGTATTGGAGCAAGACGTTTGGTGAAGAATACCATTGTCTCGGAAAAACTGCTGAAGTTGATGGGATGTATATTCTCCACCATTATCGGAGCGAAGAACCTGAATTTTTTTCTGGAATTGGGTAACAATCATATGATAAAAGTCGAGCACTTTGTTATAAACCTCAGATTTGTGTTTAAGAAAGTAGATCCAGGTCATGCGCGAACAGTCATCAACAAATATAACAAAATACTGAAAACCCATGGGAGTAGCACAGGGAGAAGGTCCCCATACATCCGAATGAACCAAACTAAAAATAGTATTGACTCTGGTATTATTTGCTTTATATGAAGAACGATGCTGTTTTGCTCGGATGCACGTTTCACAAGATAAAGTAGATGTAGAGTCAACTAGAGAAGGAAATAAAAACTTTAAGTAACCCAACGAAGGATGACCTAATCGACGGTGCCATAACCAAAGTTGCTTTTGTGCTGTCCCGGTGGCAAGATTGGACCGGCCCTGTTGCACCACATCTGTCACATAATATAAGCCACCCTTCTCAGTGCCACGCCCAAGAATCACCTTCGAACGAATATCCTGCAAGAGACAAAATGTAGGGTACATAAGTACAACACAATCAAGTTTTCGAGTAACTTGACTAATAGATAACAGTTTGGATGATAAAGATGGAACATATAAGCAATTTGATAGAGTTAAGTTTGAATTGACATGGATACTGCCACCACCAGTGACAGGAAGTAGATCACCATTAGCGGTTTCAACGTGGGTTTTTTGTGGTTGAGACCTTTGAAAGAAATCGTTAGGATTATTGGTCATAGTATCCGTAGCACCACTATCGAGAATCCAAGTGGAGTCATTGTATTCTGTAGGATTTATAATGAGTGCGGAAGCATGGTTATGATAGGTAGTGGGGTTAGAATGAGCTGGTTCGAAATTTGTGGGGGTAAAATTTACTGGCTGGGGAACCTTAGGGGCTAAACGGGAAGTGATAGAAACTTCCGGGGTTGATTGGATATTTTCGGAATGTGCAGGGGCTGGATTCTGTTTTTCCTGGAAATTTGGTACCTGTTCTGTTATTTGAGAATAAATCTGGGGGCATACTGTAAATTCAGGGGAATATGCAGGGGTAAATTGGGTAAAACACGCAACAGTAGGGTTGGGTTTATAAACCCAACCCTAATACCTCCTTTTCCAGCAGCCTCCGTCATTTCACTCTGGCTGCCTTCTTTTTCTGCGGAAGCACTGCTGCCGGCTGTGCTTGAAATGCCAGTCATGGTGGCTGCCTTCCCGCGATTTGTCTCCCCCTGCTTCCTTTTCCCTTCATACCAGTCGGGATAACCTATTAGCTGAAAACACTGCTCCTTGCTGTGTCTTCGTTGTCCACAATGGCTGCAAATGAGGGTTTCCTTATCTTCACTGCGCAAGGATGATTTTGAGCGCTGTTCTGGTCCATTCCTTCCTTGGGCCTGCGGATTAGTTCGTCCCTGAGTCTGACCACGACCTCTGGTAGCGTTTGAACGCGTTGCTAGGCCGTGACCCACCCCCGGTGATGAGTCATTCTCTGAGGGGGTTCTCCTCCAAACAGCCATCCTTTCTTCGGACCTTCGAATTTCTCTGTAGGCTATCTCCAGGCTGGGTAAAGGCTCCCTCTTTAACAAATCCTTGCGGTCCCTGTCAAACTTTTCATCTAGGGCTGTTAAAAATTGGTACAATCGTAGTTCTTGCATTTCACGATTGTAGGTGTTTATGTCCTCAGTGCATGTCATCGGATTCGGTTTACGGGTATCAATTGCAGTCCAGATATCCTGGAGTTTGCTCCAGCATCTTTCGATGCTTTCGTCCCCCTGTTTGATTAGGCTTGCCCTGCGGTGAAGGTCATAGACCTGTAGTGAATCGCTCTCTGCTCCATAAGTGAGTGCAAGCCCATCCCACAAAGCCTTTGCGGTGGGGTAACGGGTTACGTTTGTTACCAACTGTGGCTCTATTGTTTGTATAATCCAGGTGAATACTGAATTATCAGCTTGTTCCCAAGTGGGAAACTGTGGATCCAATGGTGCTGGTGGTGGAGGAATACCAGTGAGGTGATTCCTCCGGCCCCTGCCAATGATGGCTCTCAGAACAAGTGGTGCCCAGAGGGCATAATTTTCGCCATTTAATTTAATAGTCACGGTAAGACTTTCTGTGGGAAAAGAAACGTGAGGCATGGTGGGTGTATCAGGTTGTCTTGCAGGTATATTTCGAAGGATACTGGCCACTTGAACTGCCAGATCAGATATGTCAGGTGTATTTGGTACTTGAGGGGTTTGTGGTTCTTCGCGTGGTGTTGAATTTGACATGGTTATTTGTTTTTCTGGGCAGGTAGCGCAATTGATGTTAAACGGATACAGAAACTGGTATTTGCAGCCAACACGGCTGAGAGGGGTGGTTTACAGCCAACACGGCTGGGAAAGGTATTGAAGGCAATGATGAAGATAGAATTCTGAGCCTGATTTTTCAAAAAACCAGGCAGTATGATGAACGGGTTTAGAACATTACCCGCTCTGATACCATGTTAAGTATGAATAAACATGTTTTTGTGGGAAAATTTTCTTGTATATTCATCTTCTTCATATTACACCCTTCTTATACAAACGATTCTATGCTAAATATGGTAAACATATATTCCATTCCTAATTACCTGTAATCTCTATCCCTAATTATCTGCAATCATCATTTACTATACAATCAATCACTAAATGTTTCCTATTACAAACGATACAATATTTACTTTCCTTTTAACAAACAAGCATCCGAATTCCAGCTCTAGAGTTTAGGTTCAGGGCTTTCAGATATAAAGCAATTTGAGATATAATGGTTCAAACCGACTCCAAACCAGCTAGTCAAAAAGAAAGGGAACAAAACAAATACAACAACATTAACTCTGCCTTATAGGCTCCCACCTATGCCAGAGTAATGAAAGATCGAATGTACGCAACTATACCCATGTGTTAGAAATACAGAGGTTTTTCAATGACCTAAAATGAAAATTGCGACACGCTGTGTTGATTAACTGATTTTTCACAATATAAGAAGCGCATCCAATTTAATGAACAAAATTAGAAGAATGTGTCAATCAACTCAGCTTAATTTTGACCTAAACCTCTTAAAGTTTGATCTCTATTTGTTTATTTCATGTTCTCATGCTGGTTTTTGTATCTGCTCCACACTATATACCACTTTCAGAGACTCTTCATACCAGACAAAAAGTCATCTTTTAAGAAACCGTAACACTAAGAACAACCCCCCCCCTTCTCAATCCCGCCCACACACAATGTAACGGGACTGGATCTCCTCACCCCCTTGTCCACCGCCCGCCACGTGGCAGCAACTGCCACGTGGCGGGCGGTGGGCAAGGGGGTGAGGGTGAGGGGGGTGAGGAGATCCCATCTCCAATGCATTTTTTTTTGTAAATCCCATCTCCAATGTAACACGTCATTATACATTACATACACGCCAAGTGCAATGCGAAAATAACGACCATATTTCCATAAACATGACGTTATACAATAACATTACCCCATTGTCTTAGAAGCTCTCGCCCATAGCAGGGTATGAGGGGTCGGATGTACGCAACCATACACATAGGTTGTTTCCGATGACCTATAATGAAAATTGCGTCAAACTGTGTCGATCAATTGCTACTTCACAATATAAGAAGCGCAGCCAATTTGCTTTATTCCACTATATTCCACACGTCATAAAGATACTATAAGGGGCGTGGTGCCTGGAATTGCTTAAAGAAGGTGTTTGTAAGCACTAAAATCTGGAACAAGTCTGGAATTGCTCAGGAAAGTGTCTATTAAGTAGTAATATATGGAACAAAGATTAGATGACGTACACAACTCTAGCATCAATAAGTATGAATTTCTAGCCAGTGCACTCTGGCCATATTGCGTACCATCTCAAAAGGGGGACGTAAAGGGAAACAATATGGAGCACACTCTGCTGCTCATTCATTTGGAGCTACCTCCTCTCCAGACCCATCAATTCCATCTGAAGATGACAATAGAAACTCAATGGTTAACAACAACAACAAATACCCAGCATATCCTAAAAAAGCAAAAAACTAACGCTAGGGAAACTCAATGGTTAACGAACATCGTAAAGGCATAGTACTAAAACATTACATTCATGGCGAAAATTGGTGAAAACATATGGGCATTTGTGCTCATCCAAAATGATGCCACCATAAATACAGAAGAGAACTACAACAACAACATTACTCCATTGTCTTAGAGATTCCCGCATATGGCGGAATAAGGGGTGGTCGGTTGTACGCAACTATACCCATATGTTAGAAACACACATAACTTGTTTTCCAATGACTCATAATGAAAATGGCATCAAGTTGTATCGATCAACTACTCCTTCACAATATAAGAAGTGCAGCCAATTTAGTGAGTCATTTTGATTTATTCTATCATATTCCAAAGTCAAAGAAGAGTGTGTCATTGATTCCCTTGGAAATGAAAACTAAATACAGAAGAGAACTAATAGAAGGAAATAGAAAACCAAGATAAATGACATTGATTTTGACCAAGGCGTGGATAAAACATAACCATCACATACCTTCACCTTCTGATGGAGCATAAGGGCTCTTACGGTATCGAGTTTGTTGTTGCGTTGGCTGCAAGATGAACCCACAAAGAAAAGAAAAATGTCAAAGGTTGCTACTACGCACATACACATGTAGCCTTTCGGAACCGTACACGCACCTTTTCATGCATACGGTTTAAAAAAACGAAAAAGGATCAATACGTGGATTCCAGTCCTCTCTTTTTTCCTCATGACAGGGTTTTTCTTACTTTTAAAGAAAGGGGTTTTATTTTCTTCTTCAATAGATGAGCTTTACTCCTTTTCTTTTCTTATAATTATAATAAACAGAAAGTCACCAAATTTATTGATTTAGCTTCTCATTGATGTATTGTTTCATCGACCAACCCTGATGGTATTTTCTTGTTCCTGCATGGATCTCTTTTCTATTTTTAGGTTTATGCTCTGCTCTGGATAAAAGTTGACCCAATTTGTACTGATAAACCTGGTTTTACTGAAGGAACAATAGAAAAGAAGAGAATAGTTCACACTAGGGAGTGAAAGTGCTATGGATATAATCACTAAAATATTAAACAATCCAATATATTGCAATCAGTAAAGACAGCAAATGAAAATTATTCTAGGACTCCTTGAGAGAGATATCTATGTAGAGATTGAAGAGAGAAGGGAACTTTGATGTTAGATCTATTAATAAGTTCATGAACCATGGAAGAGTCTGACACAAGTTCCTCTTCCACGGTTCATTCAGTTTTTACATTTAGGGAGTGTTCTATTAAAAGAAAGGGATAATTACCTTTACCTCCCTTGTGGTTTGGCTAATTCGCCAAAAATTTCCCTGTGTTTTGAAAATTGACCTTTACCTCCCCTCTAGTTTGGGTTAAAGTGATTTCCGGCCAACTCCGTTCAAACCATAGGGGTCTGTGTTGGCCGGAAATCACTTTAGCCCAAGCTAAAGGGAGGTAAAAGTCTATTTAGCCAAACCACAGGAAAATTTTTGGCGAATTAGCCAAACCACAGGGGAGGTAATGGTAATTATCTCGAATTATTAACTTTTAAAACTACTGCTCACTAGCTCCTCCACTTTAGAGGGTACTTTTCATCGACTTTTGTTTTGTTATCAACCTAGCTACCCTCCATTGGTTAAACCTGCGCTTGTGACATTGAGGTCACGGATTCGAGCCGCGGAAATAGCCTCTTGCATAAAGTATAGAGTAAGACTGCATACATCAGATCGCGAAGCGATCCGGCCCTTCTCCAGACCCTGTGCAAACGCGGAAGACTGGTGCAGCGAGAATGACGTTTTATAGACTAATTATCAGCCGCTTTTTAGGAGAATGCCCAGTCAATGTCCCATTATCCTTGTTCACTTTCATGTCTGATAAACTATTGACATCGTATCTATTATTCTGTTCACTTTAACTTTTTTGTTATATATGTAATCTCTACATGTTAAATTATTAACATGTATTTCTGAAATTCATGGAGTATGTAGTAAGATTTGTGCTCAACTCAACACGAAGCAACCAAACAAAGCTAATGTGATGGCCACATGAAAAGAATAGCAACACTGTTGTATATGTATCATCGTACATCTTTCTGTCCAGAATATTTGCTTCCTTTCAATGGGTGCATGCCACCACATCATGAGTTGGCAACCCATTTATGAGCTTTTTGCATGGGTTGTGGACCTATGGATTTTTGTTACACAATGTTTTACAATGTGCGTTTTGAATTTGACTACATTCTTAGCTTTTTTTCATTTAGGAGTCATCAAATCGTGGTAGTAAAATTTGTCGTGGTACACATTGATATTGATGGAAAGAAAATAAGAGTCGTAACATTTGTATACAGGTATTATAATGCATTTATTATTATTATTATTATTATTTTATTTTATAAAATAATATAATACGATATATTGAAAAATCAACTGTGGCAATATTTTTAAAGGATAATTACCTTTACCTCCCCTGTGGTTTGGCTAAATAGACTTTTACCTCCCTTCTAGTTTGAGTTAAAGTGGTTTCCGACCAACACAACCCCCTATGGTTTGGACGGAGTTCGCCGGAAACCACTTTAACCCAAACTAGATGGGAGGTAAAGGTCTATTTTCAAAACACAGGGAAATATTTGGCGAATTAGCCAAAACACAGGGGAGGTAAAGGTAAATGCAACTAAAACTGATTCACCTTTTCAAAATCCTAAATATTTAGGAATCTAGATAACAGTGTAGGCAAACAAGGGATAGCTGCTAGATGCTACAAGTGTGTTTTTTCCCCTTCTGAAGTTAGCACATGACCTTCAATAATTGAAAGAAGAAGAAGAAAAATTACGGCCAATGCATGAAGAAACACTTCATCAATATAGGGTCAGAGGATGTTTGAATCACTACGCCACTACTTACCCCCAAAAAAAAGAAAAAAGAAACGCTATGTCACTCTTATACCAATTTCAAATTAGCAACTCTCATGAAAGCTTTTGTAAGAGAAGGAGCAAAAGGTAAAGCACAATAACAACAAACAACGAATCTTGCTTCATTGTTGGGACACTCAGATGAAATTTGATCATAGTTTCACATCAAGCTAAGGTAATAGAACTGGTTGAATCTAGCAAATACACTTAAATGTTACGGATGATCCCAACCATGAAAGGAAGAATTGAGTTCTGATCAACAATGGTGCTTCTAGGAAAAATCCATTGCGTCAGACCCAACAACAGTTTGCTATTTGGGACAACATCAAGCAAAAGAAAAGAAAATATGGAGAGAGAAAAGAAACTACAGTACCTACAATCCTTCCAATCCACCGAACAGTATCAAAGTAGTATAACACATAAAGAGCATAGCAGAAATCTCTTGCCAGTTCAGAAGGTTTCGATCAAAAATATACAATGGAAAGTGAACCAAAGTGACCAAGATCCCAAAACGAAAAAATTAACTTCATTACTTCTCCACGTGCTGCAGAATTCAAAAAAATAAAAAACAAAACCTTGAGGAGAAACAGAATAGCTTTTCTAGACCTGTAATTTTGGCCTTAGTGCCTCCAATGGTCCTTTAGGCTTCGCCACTCCTTGCTGCAACCATTTGTCAAGCAGTTCTTGTTAGCCAACAAAAACATGCTAAATCAAGTACAATTTCAAACTGCAAACCATAGACATTGTAATAAATTGGGTTATTGGACTACAAACAATAGAATACCTTTCCGAGAGCCCAGTCAGCAGAATCAAAGTAAGCACGCTCATGATCCTGAAATCGAGAGTAAGACTTTTGTTATAGCTAACACCATCATTCAGATAATCAGTCTACTAAGAATACAAAAATGGCACCTTGGAAATAAGTGGTGGTTTCTTAGGCATGATCCCTCCATACTTTTTCTTAACAACTTGCTCCTACCAAAAAGAGAAGTTCAATATTTATTGCAGAGCGTTCTAAGGAGAGAATAAAATGTTCTCCAGTACAAATAAACGAGGAAAAAGGAAATAGAATTTTAGTGCATCAAAGCAACCTCCTCCTGAGATGATGGCATGGATTTTCCACTCTCTGTAATTTGATCTTTGACTCCTTCCATGCCTGAAATAATTACCCTTTCCACCAACCTAACACAGAAAAGCTGCAATAGTACAGGACATCAACCAATGCTTCTCAAGAAGCCAGCAACTTTAAAGACTTGGTTGGCACAAGAAACGAAATGCTAACTGCCATTCCATAAGGATTAGTTAACCATTTCAGTCTATAAATGTAAAATACAATTATCTTTACAATCTCAAGCTTTTACCTAAGACGTTAATTTAACATGATATCAGAGCACTACTCTACTACTACATTTGTTGCCTGTCTACTGCTGCTACTACTGTACTACGTTTAGTAAGCCCACATAAAACAGGCCATTCTAAGTCAATTATTGTATAATTACTACTCTCTACAAGCTTAAACTTACAATCTCAAGCTTTTAGATGATATGTGAATTTAACACAGTGCAAAATCACAAAATGTTAGCAGTAGACTCAAGTAAGGCAAAATAAAGATTAAATTAAAACATGTAAAGCTAAGTTCTCTATACACTTGGACGTTGAATTTGAGGAAGGTACAAAACTCCATTGTAAAACAGATTCGCGATTTCTACAATTACTCAATCACATAAAATCAAATTCTAATTTCAGCGTCATAGTCAGAAATCGATGCTGATAAACCAAAACAAACAGACAATTCCGAGAATTTCGAGCAAGCAAGCATCAAAGATCTTAAAAAAGATGTAAACGGAACAGCTCGAGAAAGTAATCAATCCAGTAATGAAAAATGATGAGAATCAAGTGAATTAAGAGCAGAAACATAAATCAGATAGTGTAAAGGATAAGATAAATTACAGATTGGATAAAAGAGAAAAGAGTCCGGCAGCTTTGTGGATCGAGTGAGCGTGTCTTACGAGTGGAGGCAAAGAAAACGTGACCGGAGCAGCACGCCGGTCAAAGCACACATACATTACCCATACGATCTCATGCGGGTTTTTCAATGCCCTCTTAACCCAACATTGAAAAATACAAAATTGGTATCAAACATAAGACTTCAAATATAATGAAATAAACCAAAATAATTCATTAAATTTATTGTGTTTGTAGCAATTGATCTACACAGCTTGACGCAATTTTTACTATGCGTTATTGGAAAACGACCTCTGTATTTGTGACATATAGATATGTTGCATACATCCGACCTCCATACCGCTATGTAAAGTAATGTTTTTGTATAGAACATACGACATCCAAATATTTGGTAACATAAATAAAATTTGATATCTCAAGTCATATGCTGGACCTATATTTTGATATTGATTTTAAAGTTAATGGAATTAAAAGATATGAGACAGTCTACCAATGTGGTAATGATAATATAGAAACGTTCCCTAACTTGAGTGAACTAATATATACTTGACAATAGTTAGTGTCAGTTTTGAATTTTGTTGTCGATAGTTTAAAATTGTTACACAAGTTGATTTTAGATTTTAGATTCCATGTTGTGGTGTGAGAGATATTATGCTATGTTTTTTTACATGAACCGTGTGTGTTGACCAATCAGGGATTCCAGCAAATGATTCTATAAGAGGGGATGGGATGAAAATTGAATAATACGACGCCACAAGAGGGGATGGGATCCCACATGAAACCATACTCATAAAAACTAAATAACTCAACATTAACAAAATATTCAGATATACAAGTAAGCTGACAATCTAAATATTTTGGAAATACAGATAAGATATGTTATGTCATAAAAGCAAATGAACTCGTCATTAAGAAACGTAATTATATCCCAAATTACAGAGTGTTAGCCCAAAATAAATACGGAAGCAAATAAAGTTACCTCCGGCCATTGTCGTTTGTAGAAGCCTTCTTCGTGTTGATGTAGTCCTTAGGGTAGTCTTCTAGCCTTGTTCCTCTTGGCTTGAATGAGATGGCTTGATGGACAACCATAGGCTCTTATTTATAGGCTAGGCTAGGGACCCCCTAATCCTGTCTTGATTAGAGTTCGTACCATCACAAACTCTACTGTATGGTGATAATCCCTTACCACCAAGGAGTTGTAGTCAAATACAAGTCTAGGAGATAAGATGACATGGTGATCCACACTATATGTGATTTAAATTAATAAATCACGGGATAAATCTTAAAGATAAACATTACGTCTAATATTTATCCAACATTCTCCCACTTGGATCAAATGTCAACACTAGACAACGCTACACAAGTGACTAAGTAACTTGGCCAAAACAAAAAATGTCACTCGAACAACTTGACTACCTCGATCGAAAATATAACACATACGAATCAAGGCGATTGCGCTCTTAGATTAAACAATGAGCACTCCCTTCCAAGTATTACCATGCATTATACAAACAATCAAACAAAATGAATGATTTACTATAAATCATCTCAAAATGGGTCCTCGTCCATGGATCAAATAGATCCTACAACTTTAATTGCGCATATTCAAAGTCAACAAATGTCTAGACAAAATAAGATCAAGGTACAACAAATCAAGGAGAATTAAGAAGTCCCACATCAGCAGCATGATCCCTGAAAACTTTAACCGGTAATTCTTTAGTCATAGGATCAGCTACCATTGACTCCGTACTAATGTGTTCAATCTTTATTTCTCCTTGTTTGACATGATCTCTGACCTTCAAATACTTTATGTCGATATGTTTACTGCGACTCCCACCTTTATTATTTTTCGTAAAGAACACAACAGCTGAATTGTCGCAGAAAATCTTTATGGGTCTATTAACAATATCGACAACCTTTTAGACCACTGAGGAAATTTCTCATCCAAAGAGCCTGTGAAGTAGCTTCATAGCACGCAATGAACTTAGCTTCCATCATGAATGAAGCAATAATGTTCAATCTTCTTTTCTCCCTTGACAATAGGTGACGCAATAGACGCATAATTCTGCATAGCAAATTTCTTAAGTACTTTGATGATGTAGGCCTCCTGATAAAGACCAAGTATTTTACTTGTTCTATCTCTGTGAATCTCTATGCCAAATATATAAGAGGCTTCACCTATATCCTTCTTATCAAAGTTCAAAGCGAGAAATCGCTTAGTCTCATGCAATAACCCAAGATCACTGCTTGCTAGTAGAATATCATCCACATATAGGACTAAGAAAATGTATTTGCCCTCACTCGTCTTGAGGTATATACATTGATCAACAATGTTCTCTACGAAACCGAATGAAGAGATTACCTCATGAAACCTGATGTTCCATTGACGTGAAGCCTGTTTAAGCCCATATATGGATTTATTCAATTTGCAAACCAGTTGATCATTATCAGAATTGACAAAGCCTTCAGGTTGACGCATGTATACCTCTTCATCAAGAACCCCATTTAAAAACGCAGTTTTCTCATCCATTTGATGTAGCTCGAGATCAAAATGAGCTACTAATGCCATGATTATCCGAAATGAATCCTTCTTTGAGACTGGAGAGAAGGTTTCATGGTAATCAATGCCTTCTTTCTGAGTGAAACCTTTGGCTACAAGTCTGGCTTTATATCGTTCAATGTTACCAAACGAGTCTCTTTTGGTCTTAAAGACCCATTTGCGTCCCACCACAGAGGCTCTGTTTGGTAATGGAACAAGTTCCCAGACGTTGTTTTTAGCCATTGATTCCATCTCCTCTTTCATGGCATCATACCATAGTGACGATTTGTCACAACTCATGGCTTATGAAAACGAGATAGGGTCATGATTTAGTCCAATGTCATAATCGGACTCTTGAAGATATACAACATAATCGCTAGAAATTGCTGGCCTTTTAGTTCTTGAGTATCTTCGTACTCCCACTGGTTCAGTAGATGTGGGATTAGTGGGTTCAGTTTGTTCTTGATGTGATTCTTCAATTTGAGGTTGTACAATTGGCGGCTCTTCATTTTGTTGAATAGCAACCGAATTGTCCACATATAAAGGTACAACATGTGTATCCCTTATTTCCTCAAAATTGAATTCTCGATTCGAATCACTCCCACTGACTTCATGATCCTCTAGAAACTTAGCATTTCTAGCTTCAACCACTTTAGGGGTATGTGAGGGACAGTAAAATCTATATCCTTTGGAGTTGACTGCATATCCTATAAAATAACCGCTTTTCGTTCGTTCATCCAGTTTCTTTATGCTTGGGTTGTATACCCTAACTTCAACTGGACAACCTCATATGTGTAAATGTTTTAAACTTGGTTTCCAACCATTCCACAACTCGAAAGGTGTTTTAGGAACGGCCTTAGATGGAACCCTATTTAAAACATACACAGCGGTTTTTAGAGCCTCACTCCAAAAGGATATAGGTAAATTCGTTATGCTAATCATGCTCCTGACCATGTCCATAAGAGTCCGATTCCTTCTTTCAGCAACACCATTTTGTTGTGGTGTGCCAGGCATGGTGTATTGAGCAACAATACCCTCCTTTTAAAGGAATTCGGCAAATGGACCAATCATTTGCCCCTTCTCTGTGTAACGTCCATAATATTCACCACCTCTATCAGATCGGACAATTTTGATTGTCTTCTCCTTTTGTTTCTCTACTTCTAATTTGAAGATTTTGAACGCATCAAGTGCTTCAGATTTTTCAAATAGAAGATAGAGATACATGAACCTTGAATGGTCGTCGATAAATGAAATAAAGTATTTCTGACCATTCAAGCAAGGTGTATGAAAAGGTCCACAAATATCCGTGTGTATGATTTCAAGAGGTTGAGAATTTCTTTTGGCACCCTTAATGGTCTTGTTGGTTTGCTTGCCCTTTATGCATCCCGCACAAGTACCAAAATCAGTGAAGTCTAGAGTTTGTAAAACTCCTTCATTCACCAATCTTTTCATTCTTTCGATTGAGATATGTCCCAATCTTTTGTACCAAAGACTTGATGAGTTCTCATTGATAATACAACGCTTTATACCGATTTCTGTTAAAAGAGTATGCTCGTAAATGGGATTCAACTCAAGTTGAAACCAGTTTTCAAAATGAGCCTATAAGATCCCACTCCTTCAACAGTAGAGCGCATCCGGTTTCAGAATAGATGCATTGCTCACTTTCATTTGGCTTCCTCAGGTTTAGAAAGCCCTGCATGGTTTTCGTAATGTGAATTGTAGAACCACAATCAATCCACCATGTATTATCAGAAACCTCAGTAAAATTAGATTCATGACACACAAAGGACAAATTACCTTTCTTCTCTAGCCATCCTTTATACTTCAGGCAATCTTTCTTCCAGTGTCCATTTTTCTTGCAAAATCGACATGTGTCTTTATTGCCGGTTTTCTTTATTGGAACACCTTTGCCCTTCTTTGCATTTCTCTTAAAATGAGTCGCAAGATGCATAGACTCAATGGACTCATTCTTCAACCTCTGCTCCTCTTGAACACACATGGTCAGAAGTTCATTAATTGACCATTTTTTTTTATGTGTGTTGTACGAGATCTTAAATGGAATAAACTCCGAAGGAAGAGAGTTGAGTATGAAATGCACCAGGAATGACTCCGAGATTTCAATCTTTAGGGAGCTTAATTTAGCAACAATGTCCCTCATCTCCATGATGTGCTCACGCACACCACGGCTTCTGTCATGGGTCATGTTCGAGAGTCTTTTCATTAAAGTGTTGGCCACAGCCTTATCCGAACTTACGAATTGCTCATCGACAGCCTTCATGTAAGCTTTGACATTTTCCAATTTAGGGATAGAACCTCTAATGCTTGGACTTATGCGGGTCTTGATGAGCATCATGCTCAAGCGATTAGATCGCTCCCACTTCTCATAATTAGACACTTCCAAAGGCGTACTCGAATCCGTGGGTTTTGGTGGTTCATCCACACGGAGCGCCAGGTCTAAGTCCATGTACCCTAACGTCAAAAGGATCACTTCTTTCCATTCAGCGTAATTGTCACCAGTTAAGATCGGAGTTTTAGCAGAATCAAACATACTAACGGTGGGAACTGCATAACCAAAGGAACATACAATCATGCTATGTACTTCATGTAATATTAATATATTCCAACCTTCCTGTGGGTAGAGGTTAATCATGCATAGAATATATTAAAACAAAATGAAAAATCAAACAACCGGGATATTTTCGTACCTGTGGGCATAGAAAACGTTTATGTTTAATTTTCTTGATCAATAAAATAACCACTTCCCTGTGGGGCAGAGTGACTACCTTATTAATCAAAACCATATGTTTGATGACATTTTATTTTCTTTATACCTTATAATTTTAAGATGCTGTGACTAATCTTAAAATTAAGAAAATAATCCTCTATATGTCATCAACATACTTATAGTTATTCTTTAAAAACGATATGAAAATTAAACAACCAAAATATTTCCGTACCTGTGGGCATAGGAAATGTTTATGTTTAATTTTCTTGATCAATAAAGCAACCATTTCCCTGTGGGGCAGAGTGATTACCTTATTAACCAAAACAATGGTTATGATGACATTTTATTTTCTTCACACCGTACAATTTTAAGATGCTGTGGCTAATCTTAAAATTAAGAAAATAATTCTTTATATGTCATCAACTTTAAAACATCCTTTATATGACATCAACAAAAGATGAAATCATAATGAATATGTGAAGTGAACCGATTCGGCAATACCCCAGGAAAGATCATGAATCAATTTCTTAGACAGGTATTACCATTCCACGTAAAGTCCCAGGCCGTGCGGTGGGGTCACAGACGGTCCCGCTTAAGTACCGACTTTCTAGACAGAAATTACGTGTACGGTGTATTTATCACACTTTCAATAGTTCACCTTTTGCATTTGCCACAAATTTTCTCAAATGCATACATAATCCAAATTATGATAAATGAAGTGTACAAACCAATAAGTATGGAATGGTCATATAAGCAAGAAACAAGAATATTAAATTAAGAACAATTTGAGTGTTTCGAATCTTTAACAAAATTTTAAAGACAGGGCTTAATGTGCAGAAGTCCAAAATGCACGTAAAATTAAAATTTAAACTCGGTTCATAAAATTATCGTGCACAAATTGACCAATGTTCACACACTGCTTTTTTTTTTTTTTAACTGAATTCTTTAAACACCAAAATCATACTTATCCTTAATTTGTAGGTTGACAAATCGGATTATACTGTCTTCAATTACATTTATCCATAAAGGATGCAGAGAGCAATCGGTACACACAATTGATTAATTATGCGCAGGAGAAGAATAAAGAGGGTCATTATCTTCAATCAGTAAAAAGAATTCCTTTTCTCAACAGGGGATTCATCAAAGGAAAAAGGATTTAGATAAAGAAGCAGTAGCAAAACCATCAATTTTAAGATTTAGTTATTTCAATTCTGCTACTTCGAAATGTCGACTAAAATACATACCAATTTGTAAGCAGAAACAAAATGAAACTGTATGCATTCTGAAAAAAAGCAATGTCGGCAGAATAACAATATATAATTGAATACCGAAGGCCTCGAAAACTATAATCCCGTAACCTTTGAACGATTAAATTCCATTAAAGAGTACGGAAAAAAGTTTTCTAAATACAAACGATATGGTCAGAGGACCGCTCTGATACCAATTGTTAGCCCAAAATAAATACGGAAGCAAATAAAGTTACCTCCGGCCGTTGTCGTTTGTAGAAGCCTTCTTCGTGTTGATGTAGTCCTTAGGGTAGTCTTCTAGCCTTGTTCCTCTTGGCTTGAATGAGATGGCTTGATGGACAACCATAGGCTCTTATTTATAGGCTAGGCTAGGGACCCCCTAATCCTGTCTTGATTAGAGTTCGTATCATCACAAACTCTACTGTATGGTGATAATCCCTTACCACCAAGGAGTTGTAGTCAAATACAAGTCTAGGAGATAAGATGACATGGTGATCCACACTATATGTGATTTAAATTAATAAATCACGGGATAAATCTTAAAGATAAACATTACGTCTAATATTTATCCAACACAGAGTACTCTACCAATCTTCTATACGACACAACAGTATAAATTTCCAATACAATCTCAAGAGAGTTGAAAAGATGATTAAATTTAAAAAAAAACCTGCTAGTTCTGCTGGACTGCTTTCAACGACGGGGTAAGAGTCTATGGGCAGCCGAGAATGGGGAAGGACCTCTGGATGAGGGGAAGAAAGAAGAAGGAATAGAAGAAAGGGGAAGAAAGAAGAAGGAATAGAATAAAGGGGAAGGAAGGTGGGATAGCCTCCAGGGGAAAGGGAAGAGGAATGAAAGAGGAAGAATGTGGCTTCAGTGGAGGGGCTGGGTGAGTGGGGGAGGACCGCTGGGGTGGGGGGAAAAGAAAAGAAGTAAGAGAAGAAATGAGAGGGAAGGGGGGATGTCATAGGATCTGCAAGACATCACTAGAGGCAGGGAGGTTGAATAGTGGGTACGAAAAATGTGGTTTTTAAAATTGTTTTAGACCAAAAACCCAACTTCTGAAAATAGTTTCTGTTTTCAGGACCTGTTTTGAAACGTTTTGAAAGGTAGGTTACATGTCTTCAAAAATTCTGAAATTTGGAGATATCTTAGTCTTAGATGTTTTGAGTATCCCATAAAAATTTCATATTAAAATTCAACCTTTAACCCCTTCAAAAATCATTTTTGGTCAGATTGCGCAAATCTGCCAGAAACGGTAGTCTGATTTGAAAAATTAATTCCAATTAAACTGTGACTCCAAATGCTCTGAAAATTTAATGACTAACCCCTTATTAGGTGTATTTAATTTGGTTGAAACAGTTTTGAAAAATTCTTTTGGGAAGTTAGTGAAATACGTTCAAAGTCTCAACCTTTGCAAGCCTGAAAATCAGACTGCACTAGTCTCAGAACTTTTGACGTTTGGATGACTTGTACCTGTCCAAAAGGGTTGAAACTTGCGCCAAAAGAACCTTAAGACGTGTGGCTATGTTTCCTGAAAGTTTCTTGATTTTTGAAATTCGTTTACTATTTTTAAGAACGTGATAAAAATGATGCACTTTGCTGGAAACTGAAAGTAAGTGCTGAAAGTAAAGAACACAAAGAATTTTATACTGGTTCGGTTAAATCAACCTACTCCGGTCTTCGAGGACACCTTCCTCGGTTAGCACTAATCACAAAACACAAATAACATCTTACCACACAGGGTTGATGGAGTTACACACCAACTCCAACCCTTTACAAACCTTGTAAGTGATTACAACGATCACGAACACCACCACCTAGCGAATGCAAGATTGATCACATCTTGATCAATCTCTTACAACAATATAGAATATATGGTGGTATATAAGAAGCCTATTCAAGATGTATGAATATGAGTATATTAGGCTTTAAGAGAGAAGAAAGAAAGAAATTGTAGAAGAAGAGATATAAGACTCTTTTTTCACTTTTGAACTTGTGAGGCTTGTCTTGTCTTTTGTTTGTTCTCCTTCTTCTTTTTTTATCACCATATGTGCCGCCCCCTATAGCATGTCTTCCTCATTGAAAATTATCTTTTAAGTCCTTGGAAGAATATCTTGCATCATTGTGGTATTTCCTTGCTTACTTGGCAACTCCTCATTGGATGATTATTAAGCCTTTGCTTACTTGGCACTCATTGATTGGATGAAAGTTGTCATCATTTGATGACTGTATAAAATCTGAAAAATATCACTTAAAACATGTGCCAATTAGTCATAAAAATGTTGCTATAAGTCTCATATCAATTCCACATAATTAGCAAGACAAATCATCCCCATTAACATCATAAAAATCGGCCACTTTGTTTTATCACATGCTGAAATTTTTCACCATGTGCACTATCCAAGACTCATTCAAATTCTTGTCATGTTGATATAGATTAATCCCTTGAAAATGTAAAATCAAATATGTTAACTTTGGAGACAAAAATCGGCCACAACATTCCAACACATTCTGAAATTTTGAGCATGTGTGATATTTAAAAATATCATCACATTATTTCCATAACATTTTTAAAACATTACCATTTTATCTTTCAATCAATCCATATAATTTAAAGAAGTAAATATGACACAATTAAGCCTAATAATTTTGGCCTACTCAAGTCACACATGCTGAAATTTTTAGCGTGTGTTACAAATATGACATAGTTTGAAATGTTACTTTGTGTAGCTCCTTTCTTTATGTCACCAACCTTGTATACTTCATTCTTGGCCAATCAAGATGCCAACAAAGCTCCATATATGCTCCAACAAGGCTGAAGTGGCGTGTGACAATGGTTGTACATGTGCTGAATTTATTTTTGCAAACTTTGTAAAATAGTGCACATATAACTATACACATATGGTATATTCCAATCAGCCCTTAATTGATTTTTTAGAACACTTTAGAATGTATAGAGTATGTAAAAAGTGTCTAGATACATGTTATATGTCATGCCAAAAACGTTCCATGTGTCGTGTTCGTAGAAAACCGAATTTTCGACGTTTGTCGGTTACCCGATTTTTCTCCGATTAAATTCTAACTTTTTTGCACATGTTATATATATTATGTTATACATAATATACATAAATTAAACTTTAATATTCAGCTCTCATGGCTGATTAAAGTGGCGCCTAACATGTGACAAAAATTGAATTTGGAATCTCCACAATTTGGCCTTAATTTGGAGTGATTTGTGTGTGCCAACATGGAATGATTTTATGGCTGTATATGCCATGTAAGACACAAAATTTGTGGTCATTTTTGAAGTGTAAGGGATGGCCATCTATATATGGTAAGTACGTGACACGTTGGTGAAGTTTCGGTATTTACCCGATACGACAATTTTTGGTTTATAACCTTTTAGCGTGTCGTAATAAATTTTTCATCACCATGACTTATATCATATGATATAAGACCTGGATATACTCATAAAAATATAGTGGTGTGACGTTAACGTACGTTCGTAACATATATAACGTGCCGGTAGTACGTTGGAATATATGTGTATGTGTCTTTTTATAAAAAATCTGAATATATATAAAAATATATGTATAAGGCGTGTATAAAAGAGAGGAGAAACTTTCCATTCTTTAATTTGTTGCCTTTGTGCTTTTTCCAAATATAGCTTCCTTTAATGAACGACTTAGTTTATTTAACTAAGTACTTCACTTAATGAACTAGTTTAATTCATTAATGATGGCACCTGAAAATAGTTCAAACACAACAAATGTTTGCCATTTGATGTAATCTTTAAAGATTCATGGCTCGTTAATACGGCAACTATATATATGAACTATATAAGGCAAGTTTCATGCAAAAACGTGTCATGTCATAAAACATGTCATGCATTTCTTTAATACACGGTACTTAAATCATGCATTTCGTAATCACTCAAACCCTTTTTTCTCAATAGATGGCCTTCGGGGGGGAGAGAAGAGGAATGAAAGAGGAAGAAAGTGGCTCCAGTGGAGGGGTTGAGAGAGTGGGGGAGGACCGGTGGGGGTGGGGAAAAAAGAGAAGAAGGAAGAGAAGAAAGAGGAGAGAAAGAGATATCTGGGGAAAGGGGAAATAGGAGCAGGTGGCCACGTGATTAGGGATGGAAAATTTTTTTTTAATTAATGACACGTGTCGGGTGGTCACAATGAAGGTGAGGGAGGGATTGGTGAGGAGATCACATCCCCTATAAAAGTAGACATGGTTGTGATCGCATAGCACTCTGTCCTGTATGTTCAAGAGGTGGCTTCAACTATGTGAAATTCGTTTCGTTTAATAGTCGTCTTTAATCATAGTTCCGTTTCTAATTCTAGTATGTAACATATATCATTATGTAATCATAAAATGGGCCTAAACTTGAATTTGACAGAATACTATAGACCTGACATCATAGGTAACTTATTTTTTGGGGTTTTATACCTAATTGTTTGAAAATGATTAATTAAAATTGACCTTACATACTCCATGCTCATAAACTATGTTTTCTTTTTTCCTTCCATGACGCTAGACGAATATTATAACAAATGAGTATAATATTTTTTATAGTTTGGTTAAAAATTGTGATACTACGTGAACGTTACGTACGTCGTATGTTAGATAATGAACATCAAATATAAAAATAAAAATGATAACACAAAATTATTGTAACCTCAATCTGCATTAGTGAAATAAAAGGTTGTAGGCAAAAGATAGTAATGTTTTTAGTCTTGTCATCATTGATGTAATTTTCGTTTTTATCATGTAATTTTTTCATTTTTTAAGATCTAATGCTGGTTTATATATGTGCCCGAAAATTGATGAATATATCATCTCTTGTTCAATCTTTTGTCCTTCTATTGCAGAGTGACAAAAGCACCTATATCACACATTATTAGACAATTCTAAAATGATCTTGAAATAGGAACAAGTGAAATTATGATTAGATAAATTACGTGTAAAAAATTAAGAAGAGAAGATATATGCATGCTTATAAAAATTTGAAACACCATTAAACCATTGCATTGTTATTAACAAAGACAATCTCAGACAATACACTACTTGGTCCCTTGGAAGAAAACAAATAACCTAAGAAATCGATGTAAATGATTTCATTGCAGAAATACGAGAATAAAAGCAACATAGTGTAAAAAGGAATATAACTGAATCGTCGTATTTGTGAAGACAACGAGAAGTTTCGGAAAAGTGTTCCGATATTGGTGTTTATATGCTTTAGGATTGCAAGTTGGCATCCCTACAGTGCTACACCAATGATAAACCATAATTGAATCGTCCGTTAGTCAACAGTCAACGGCTCAATTCCAGTAGTCCAGCATACAAAGTATTGCAGTTCAGCAGTTCAGCGCCTAAGTATGGCTGTTCAGCCTCAACGGCACCTCAGCAGGGCATCATGACGTCCTTATAACATCAAAGAATATGCTAAGGTATGCACCTCGGCGTCAACGCCATCCTTTATCTAGATACCGCACTTCAGACCATTTCCACGGGACAGGGCCAAGTCCCGCACTTCGGCAGAGTTAAGCTGTGCACCACAGCAAGTCATACACTTCGGCAGGGTTCAGCTGTGTACCACAGCAAATGAGCCCATTACGATAATACTTCATGGGACCCTCGGACAGAGATGCAATTCAAATATAGTGACTACAGCTGGGTATTCTTCCTGAGCACGCTAAGGTTATAACAGCCGGCCTATTAGTCACATCAGTCAGGCTATTGATCATATCACCAGACCTACAGCTTCCTAGGCTCTCTGTCCCAAGTAAGCGTCCTATCCATAATTCACTATCAGGAGCTAAAAGCGGGAAAAGATTTACAAAAGCCAGCTGATCAAGACAAAGGAGACGATCCGGAACTGAATCTTTCATACCCTAAAGCCAATTCATACACTCTGCTCCTCGGCAAATACTGTGAGAAATTCCTAACTCGCCCCCCTGAAATTATAATCTCAGTGAGATATGGCCCAAACTAACTTGAGCGTCGGAGGGTTTTTCCCCGAGCCAACCCCCCCGAGACCTCTGACATGTGCTTCCTTGTGCATGACATTTGGCGCAATTCCAGCTACACAATCATTTCAATTCCAGTTAACATTTTTTCAAGATAACTGACGAAGCTTATTTGAGGTCATCTAGACCCTTGGTGAAAATCCGACTTCATCAACCAAAGCATTTCATGTTAGCAAAAAGTTTCATTAGTGAAATGTTCTCGATGAAAACTGCTCTGGAATGTTTTCTCGGAATATTGGTTCTTACTCTTCTATGCACAGAGACATCTCTTTCACCAAGCATCATTAGATCAATACATTTAATGTGCCTGATAATTAATCTGTGATTGGATGTAGTTGGTAACCATATTTATATTTATTGAACAAAAAAAATATAGTTATATTGTTTAACTGATTTTTTGACACTATATCATGTAGACACTGAATTACGATAAATGAAAGTTGTATGCATATTATGTTCACTCAATATCATGTGAACACTGAATTACGGTTGCCAGTGTATTGTGTTTAACTTTGATTAATTTCATGCGTTATAGTATTTCAGAGATGATCTAAAAAAGGATATAATTAGCAAAAGAATAGTAACTAATTATTTTTTCTTTTGATCAACTAAACTTAACACTGGCCTAAATTATGATCATCTATAAATATGACGCAGTTATAGTCAGAAACATCCCCCTGACGCCACATTTTCTATAGTTCTACTTTTTAATGAATTCTTAAAACTTCTTTTATTCATTTTTTTTATCAATGTTGTTAGAAAATGAATGGCGTTCACAACAATTACTCCATAAAAAGGCGTTCCTACACCAAAAAGAGACATAGCGACAGACATAATCCGTCGCCATTTCGTCGCTAAAGGTATATAGCGACGACTTTGCGACGAAATCTGCAGGTCGTTATACGGCTTGTCGCAAAGTGATTTTCGTCGGCGAAGCGTCGCTATATTGCGACGAAACTCTGTCAGGTCTGCGACCTGTTATTTCCGTCGTCGTTTCGTCGGTATATCTTTTGTCGTCGCTATTTTTAAATTTTTGATTTTTTTTTATTTCCGGTCTGCGACATTTATGTTTCGTCGCAGATTTTCGTTGGTATATCTTTTTTCGTCGCTATTTTAAAATTTTTGATTTTTTTTAAAATTTTTGATTTTTTTTTATTTCAGGTCTGCAACATTTTTTTTCACCGCAGGTTCGTCGCTATCATTTAAATTAATATTAAATATTAATTTAATATTAAATATTAAATATTAAATATTTATAATTTATTAATAATATGAATATATTATTAATTAAATAGTTTTTATTATTATTTAATTTAAATAATAATATATTTTATTTTGTATATTAAATCATTTGTATGAATATTATATAGAAATACGGTATTTGCGTATTGAAGTTCGTATAATTAAATAACACAAAAGAAATGGAATCCGTATAAGTGTTTGATAAAATATAAAAGAACAAAGAATATGTCAATACAATAAATGAAATAGTCTGTACAAAAAATCAAAAAATGAAATATTATGCAGAGGAAGATGGAGGGGATCATGCGGAGAAGAGTGACCATCAGGAGGGCGAGGCTGAGGCTACGAGGAGCTGGAAATGAAAGAGATGATAAGATGCGATAGCTACGAGATTTGCTGGTTCGTCGCCTGCTGCACCTGCATCGTCTGCTGCTGCGCCTGCTGAAGCGCCTGCTGAACCGACTGCTGCAGCGCCTGCTGGGTCTGAGTCAGCTGCGACCGCAGTGCCTGTACACTCTCCTCATGCTGCGCCCTGATGGTCTCCACCTCATGCTGCAGCGCCGCATGCTCTGATTCCAGGCGCAAAATATCCTCTGGGGCCGCAGAAGGCGCGGAGGTGCTGGCCTCAGAGGAAGCACCTGGATGCAGAACTTCAGGAAAGAATCGCGGTGCTGTTGATCCAACCCCGTACACCTCCCTCTTCTTCTTATTCTGAGGGCCGACGGTCCGAACCGCATCCCAATAAGCGCGGTTCTTGTCGGCCTCTTCTCCCCTATGTGCGAGTAATCTGTTGTACTCGTCCTGAAATGAGAATAAGAATTGTTAGGGTTTATGGTTTAGAAATAAAACAAACTAAGGAAAAAACAAATGATATCGTAGTCTAGTTACACTGATGTCGCGAGCCTTCACCGTGATCCAGTCCTCCTTCCCGTCGGAGGCTTTCTTCCGATGCGTCTTGTAGAAGAGATCGTAGGTGGCTGGCCACTCCTCCGTCTCCTCGTGCTGAAAGAATGAAATAAAATATGTTAGTGAAATCCATAATTTTAAAAATTTCGGCATGACCTATTCGTTTATCGGAGGTATCCCGGCCTTAAAGGCCTCTCCCAAGTCAAATCAAAAATAAAAAGAAAAAGCCAAATGAACACATATACTACTTAAATTAACCATATACGAATACCAAAAAAACAACAGCGCAACATAAGAAATCAATGAATATAAATAATCCACTTAAGTCAATGAATCTAAATAATCCACTTAAGTCAATGAATCTAAATAATCCAATGAAATCAATGAATCTAAATAATCCAATATTAAAATACTTACCATAGAACGCATCGTGGTGGCGTGGGAAACCGAACCACCTGAGTGTGTGGCAGGTGCTGGGCCATGTAGATTGCCGCTGCGCCGGTTCGCCGCGTTCCGGGCGCTGCGGGCTTGGGCAGCAGGGTCCGTCCATCCTTCTATCCACCCCGTCCAGGTGGCCTCGGATACGTAGGCAGGCCTGGCAGAAATGGGGTCACGCTCCCACTTGGTCTTGTGCGAGTTGACAAATTCCCTGTAGCGTTTGGCGGCCCTCTGCCGCCAGGCCTGCTCCACGTCGTGGGCGATGTCAGCTGTCCAGCTGTATGCCTTCTGCAATTATTATACGGAGGAAAAATAAAAATATGGTTAGAAAAGTAATGATCGATTACGCATCAAAAAGTGAAATTCATCAAATTTGAATACCTTAAACTCATCCCATTAGAACCTACGTGTCTGCGGGGTGACACGAGACCAGGCATATCCAGCTGGGTCCTGCCTCAGGTGGAAGGACCGAGTGATGCAACTAGAAATCTGGCCCGAGTCCGGTGCAAACCTGAAAGAGGTGAAGTTGTTAGGAAAAAATAAAGCGTGAAATATATTTGAAAACGTGTTAGAAAAAATAAATCATTACTTACGTATGGGTATCATGTGACCAAGGGAGGGCACGACGCCCTTGTATGACACCCTCGTCCGATGCCGCATCAGACGCCGGATGAGGTGCTGAACCGGTGGGTGTGGGTGGCGGCATAGATCTGGGGGGTGCGGACCTATCGGCAGACCCTAAAAGGTCTGCGTCCGCAGCCAGAGCGGCGGTCAAAACCGACTCAAGCAGCTCATGCTAAGAAAGGAACATATTAAACTCTCCTGAGATGGCCTGTGTAGCTGGTGGGTAGGTGGATCGAGTCGGTAAACCGTCACTAGCCATCAGATCTGCAAGGATGAAAAATTTAAAAGGCACATTCAACAAGTTTAGGGTTGGTTGGCCAGACAAATAAGATGTCCAAAAAATGACAAGTGTTTACATACATTTAATGCAAGATATTAATAATTTTGAAAATTTCGGCATGACCTATTCGTTTATCGGAGGTTTCCTGGCCTTAATGGCCTCTCCAAAGACAAATCCAAATCCAACAACATGACATGATTAACTAAACTACATAATCAAACTTCATCATCAAATTATTAAACTTCAAAGTATACATCACTTGAACTTGATACTTAAAGCATAAATATGCATCACCTCTAAACAAATTACACTTCAAAATATACATCACCTCTACATCCTTATGATACATAACTTGTAACATGAATTATGCATAAAAATAGTAAATTAAAGAGAATTATGGGCTGCCCAAAGTAAACACAATTATGTTTAACAACAAACAGGTTTCAACCATAAACTAGCTAAACAAAATACAGGTTTCAGCCACCCCCGCCACAGCCACCCCCCGCCCCGCCAACAACCACTCCCGCCCATAGCCCACACCCGCCAACAGCCACCCCCCGCCCCACCAACAGCCACCCCCCGCCCCCGCCAACAACCACCCCTGCCCACCACCCACAGCCAACTCCCGCCAACAGCCACCCCCGCCCCGCCCACAGCCCACTCCGCCCACAGCCAACTCCCGCCAACAGCCACCCCCACCCCGCCAATAACCACCCGCGCCCACAGCCCACCCCGCGTCATTCACCACCCCAACCGCCCCACTCCGCCGCAACCTGCACCATCCAGCCGAACCCTGCCCCACCCAGCCCCACCCACAGCCACCCAGCCCCACCCACAGCCAGGCGGTTCCGCCCACAGCCACCCCCCGCCAACAACCCCGCCACAGCCAACAACCACCCCTGCCCACAGGCAACCCCCGCCAACAACCCCTGCCACAGCCACCCCCGCCAACAACCCCCGC
Organism: Eustoma russellianum; assembly: GCA_036186865.1. Lineage (NCBI taxonomy): Eukaryota > Viridiplantae > Streptophyta > Magnoliopsida > Gentianales > Gentianaceae > Eustoma > Eustoma russellianum. The sequence continues at coordinate 873,729 of AP025072.1, read as the reverse complement.
CCACAGCTTACCCCCCGCCAACAACCACCCCGCCCACAACCCACCACCAACACCCACAACAAACAATTCAATTTATAACTAATTAAAATCATTAAAAACGAAATAGGAAGAAAAACTGACCGGGGAAAGAAGGTCACCGGAGAACTTGATGGCAGCTGCGCAGAATTTCGCGGGGGAGGGAGGGAGATTTCGCCGGGGAGGGAGGGAGTTTTCGCTGGTGTGGGGGGGGGGGGGGGAATTCGCGGGGGAGGGAAATGGGGAAGAAGAAGGGGGATTTTAGTTTTTAGTACGAAATTTTGCGACGACATAGCGACGGAAGTTCGTCGCTGTTTACTGTGTCGTCGCTATTTGTTGTGTCGTCGTTATTTCAAATTTGCGACGAAACATCTCGTCGGTAAATCGTCGGTGTTTTTGAAAAAAAAATAATACAAAATATAAAGTACTTACAGACACATATTATGTATATACATGTGTATAAGTACATCAATATTGTTAGCCACTTTCACATAAAGAGGTACATATAAATTTTGACTAACGTCAATCTTCATTGTCATCCGCATCCTCATACGCATCTTCATTCTCATCTTCATCTACATGCTCGTCGTCCTCTTCATCCTCGTATTCGTCTTCGCCTACATCTTCAATATTGTTAGCCGGTTGTATGTTGAGATGAATTTCGATGAAACCGCCGTTCGGGTCATTTAGAGGGAGATTGTGCAGTTCAACATGTGTCGTATCCATAACGCACGGGTTTTCTTCTTGAAATGCGGCATCCATGCCATCTGAACCTGGCTGGATACTGACATCAAACTTGCTCGATTTCACTTTGCACACGGCTCGCCAGTCTTTTGAGCTCGCATTCATCCTCGTCGTCAGATATGATAGATAGTACACCTGGGACGCTTGACTAGCCAAAACAAATGGATCGTACTTTCTGTACCGTCGCCCTTGGTGTATGTCTACCAACTTATATCGGTCGTGAACCTTTGTGCCAGCACGATAACCTTCCCGAGTTGGATCGTACCATTCGCATTTGAATAGCACCACCCGCTTTATAGGCAATGCGGGATTTCGAGCTCAATGATGTCAGTAAGGTAGCCGTAGAAGTCATCCTCGTCTGGGCTATTGTCATACCGCTTGACACACACTCCGCTGTTCTCCGACGATTTTCGGCTGGCATGGGAGACTGTATGGAATCTATAACCGTTCACAAAACACATGTCGTAGCGCGTGACTCTGCTCAATGGACCCTCGGCTACTGGTGTTAGAATGTAACCGTACTCTTCGTCAGCTAGATGACATTTGCTCGTCTGTAAAACGACAAGTAAGTATACATCAGCGGGGCAATAAATGCGTATCACATTACGTACATGTAACCAGCAAATATGTAAACTTACATGCCACCTGAACCAATCAGCAAACTTGGCATCTAACTCATTGCTTATTGCATCGCTCGATATATCTGGTGAACGTTCTTGCAATAAATCAACAAACAAGCTGAAGAAAATTACGAATGAGTACATTTGTAATATAATGGATATAGTAGCGCAAGGTATTTACAAATTAAAATTGGATATCGTTTATACCTCTGGAAACGATCAACTTGACGGCAGTTGCGCAGAACATAAGAATGAGCAATCTTCAGATCGTTGTCCCCCAATATCATTTCCTTTCCCTATCCGTGAAACCTGATCGGATGTGTGAATATCGGGAGGACACCGGATCTGGAAATACCGTCGTCGTTCTGGGGAACATCTCTGCACCTCGACGGGACATCTGGCTGGAAGTAATGAGACACGAAGGTCGAGGCTTCCTCCGTCAAGTAGGCATTGCACATCGAGGCCTCGACTTTGGCCTTGTTTCTGATGTTCAGCTTCAAATGCCTGAGATATCTGTTCATATAGTGAATACTCCAACGTCACATGATGAAACAAATTGGTAAGCATGCACGCGGTTAGACACATAAGAACGTCACGTGATAAATAAGAGTACCTCTCGAACGGATACATCCACATGTACCGAATAGGACCACCAACGCGTGCTCGTATGGTAGATGAACTGGCAGGTGTTCCATTGAATCAAAGAAGGCCGGTGGGAATACAATTTCCAGCTTGCATAGGATCACTGGGATTTCGCCCTCCAGTCTTGACATATCATCCGCCCTGAGTCTCGTGGATGTAAGACATCTGAAGAACAGACTCATCTCGGTAAGTGCTTCCCATACATTGGTTGGAAGCAGCTCGCAGAATGCAATGGGCATTAACCGTTGCATGAACACGTGACATTCGTGGCTCTTCATCCCATGCAAACCGCGTTTATTCACGTCGATGTTCTTCGACAGGTTCGAAACATGGCCATCAGGAAATCTAGCCGTCCCCAGCCATGATAACAACGCACTGACTTGCTCCGCAGTCAGCGTGTACGAGGACTTCGGCACGATAACAACGCACTAATCTGCGTTCCACTTTCATTACTCGTCGCAAAATCCACAAATTCTTCGAGACCTTCAACAAATCTAAAACTCCATTCCCCGTTGTTTACTCTCTCGTACATCCACTATCTATCGCTCTTCTTCGGATCCATTTTCTCGCTATACCTTCAAAATAACAGCAGCTATCTTTTTTCGGTGTGGAAAACCTCAAAATCCCACACAATAAGATATCTTCCTTCTAGATTTTCGTTGAAAAGTGATGATTTATGTGTTTGAAATGGGAGAAGAATAGGGGAAGAGTGGAAGAAGAAAGCTTCGTTTTATGGTTCTCAGCCTGCAATATTACCGACGTTTTAGCGACCCTATAGCGACGACCAAGAAACACAAAAACCGACGATTAAAAGGAAACAAACACAAATACCGACGACTTAGCGACGAATTTCATCGTATGGTGTGCGTGTATTATGTCTGCAATCATTGCTTACCGACGATTTGCCGACGAAATAGCGACGCAAAACGTCTCTTCACACCAATCGACGCATTTAGTGTCCGTATGCATTTCGTCGCTGTTTGCGTCGTTACGGCGTCGCTATTTAGTGTCCGTTCAGTGCCCGATTGTTACAACTTATGATGCGTTTACGTCGCTAGGCGTCGCTATGTCGTCGCTGAATTCCTCTATATAAACAGCCAGCCGTGACTGTCATTGTTTAAAAAACAAAAAAGACAAATATGGTTCGTACTAAGGCCCAGGCACGACGTGGTAGTGGTCGTACATACCCAAGACGGGGTCTTCAACCACCGGCACCTGCACTGGTTCCTCCACAACCATAAGGACCCCCGCCGGCTGTCTCCTCCGAACCCACTGTGCAGGGGCCAAGGCGGCAAGAGGATCGCCAAATTGGCGATCCTCGTGCAAAAATACAGGAGCTGTGGAAAAGAGTGGAGAATATGAGGGAGGTGCTGAACGACCAGGATGAGCGTCTCCAGTACCTGCACACAAGGCAGATGCGCATCAAAGCCAAAGCTGCGCAGCTGAGACGCCTCTTAAAGGCGTGCGCGGAGAGTGTTTCTACTCTCTGTTCGGATGACGAACAGTGAACGGCTCCTCTCCGCTATTCTTTTAGATTTTTTTTCCTTATGTATTTTGTAATTTATAATTCTATGTTAGTGAAGTTTTTTTTCCAATCATCGCTTTCGTTTTCTTAATTTAAACATGTGTTTAATCCCTTACGAATCTCGACGGTGCTAAAATACAGACGAAATGTGGTTCGAAAAAATTTGGAACAACTAATTCACCGACTAAACAGCGACTATATAACGACAAAACTTAATACAACGACGAGAACCTGGTAACCCGCTGATTATGGCGTTTGAATTTAGCGACGCTTTACTGACGAACTAGCGACGCACGACGTCTCTTCACATCATTCGACCGTTTCGTCGCCAAGGCGTCGCTATTCTGCAGTGTCTGCACAGTTCCCGATGGTTACAACGTACGATGAATTTACGTCGCTAAATCGTCGCTAATTCGAACGAACCGTCACGCCCGCACATAGTACGTCGCGAAGTCGTCGCTAATTCATCGCTAATTCGAACGAAGCGTCACACCCGCACATATTCCCATCTTGATTAACGGTCGAAAAATTCGTCGCATGTTCGTCCCTAATTTACCTATTTATAACCCCACATCCGTACATTACACACATACAAAGTTATAAAACTTCAAAGTATGTCGCGTCGTTATAGAAGAACCCCAAGGCGTGGAGGGGCAAACAGTGCACCTCCACAACGGCCTCCTCCTCAACCACAACCATCGGTTGAGCGGGAGGGTTCAATATCTGTGCATGGCCCAATGCCGCCAGAGGATCCTCAAGAAGAAATGCCGGAACCGGATATCGACTACCGTATGCTTATAGCAAACATGCAGCAGCAGTCGAGGCAACTTCACAGCGTGAACAGAAGGCTGCGCAAGTTGAAATCCAGATATTACAAGCTGAAGCGCCTCCTCAAAGAGTTTGCAGAGAATGTGGCGGCCACTCTTTCTTCCGATGACGAAGAGTGAACGGCCCCTCTCCGCCTCTCTTTTAGATTTCTTTTTTTAATTTTTCGTCTTCATAATGTAAATTTTTATTACTAAATGAATAAAATTTTTTCCCAATCACCGCTTCATAGTGTTAATTTTTGCGACACATTACCGACGATATAGCGACGAAACGTTACAAACTACATAGCGACAAACAAAAGACACAGAGTAGCGACGAACCACCGACAAAACACCGACGAAATTGTAACGAAATGATTAACCGGACTACTTTTTTTTAGCGACAATGTGTTTCATCGTAGTTTCGTCGCAATTAACGACGAAATTCTGTTTATCGCTACGTCGTCGCAAAATACCGACGAAATACCGACGACACGTGGTACGTCGGTGATTTTTTCATCGAAAAACAGAATTCTTTTTGTGGTGCTAGTATACTAGGCTCACTGGAAGCAATCTCTCTATTTCTTAGAATGAATGTATGATTTACATGGGTTGGGATCTCCTCACCCCAACTTTCCTCACCTCCTTTGTGACCACGCGACACATGGCAGCAAGGGGGGTGATCACCCTCATCTAGCCTCACCATCCTCCCTTGCTGCCACGTGTCGCGCGGTCACGCGTCACCGCACCCCCCTTGCGGTGAGGTGATCCTATCCCGATTTACATGTCTCTCACCCTCTCCAGACCATAACAATAGCTTTTGTTGTTCTTGGAATATACTAGATATGGTTTTTGTTGTTTTATATATATGTTTAAAGATAGCTACCATGTGTAGTTACAACATTCTAGCAGATATTTCAGTTTTGTCACGTCTGTCGGGGGGTTCTTATATGGAGTTCAGATCTCCTCACCGCTCTCTCTCATCGCGTGCGTCACCGTGCGACACGTGACAGCAGGGGGTGGTGAGGCTGGATGAGGGTTACCCTCATCCAGCCTCACCACCCCTCTGCTGCCACGTGTCGCGTGGTGGGAAGCGCGGTGACTCACCGCGCGATAGGTGATCACATCCATCTTATATAGGCTTGGTGAAGAGGCTTTTTATTTGTGTCTAGAGAGATGAATACTGTTCGAAGTTTATAGCTTATGTAAGCATTCTAAGTATAGCTTAAACTTTCATCTTTAGAATAATGTTTAGATTGTTGGTTTGCAGTTTTATTTGAATATAGATAATAATATGGTTTTCCTTATGTAAATGAAACGATTTTTGTTTATAATAAGATAGAATAGCCATTGATGTCGTTTTTTTTTTATTATATATGGGGTATATAAACAAACATATGATTGGTTTTTCTTTTTTGGGTATAGCAATCAATTAACACAATGACCATTAGGTTTCAAGGCGCAACTTCATACTATAAGTATTTATACACATTATTCAATATAAATGTTAACATTCTGTCATATTCTTCACAATATAAAGAAAATAAGTTTTACATAAAATAATAACACTATGTGTAATAATCGATTACACCATACTAAAACTTGTTGCGAGATTTAAAACAATGAGTATGACAGTGTATGGATTTGGAGTATATGAGTTTGAGCTTAAAAGTGATAATTGTTTGGTATTGAAGTGAGAATGTGTATGATTGACATTGATGGTGTTTGTAATGTATCAAAATTGAAATGAGTATCGAATGTGGACGGCCGAAAAATTGGCGGGAAAAATTTGACCGACTGGAATAGTGACCAGCTGGCGACAACGGATGGTGGACAACGGCGGACGGGCAGCGGACGATGGCCGGCGGCATTGACCGGCCATACCACATTCCTCCATATTGATGGACAAGGGGCTAGTATATAAGAAAACGATATCTATTACCAAATACTGGATATCACTTTGAAACACATACCTCTCATTTCTCTAAACAAATAATGTTTATGGGTTTACATTTCTACAAACTCATACCTTTAATGAGAAACTCCCGACCAAACATCTGGGTATCTTAAAAGATCCTCGTAAGAAATATGTTTCCAAAGAACTATTTTTATAATAATAACATCCAAAACGTGCCAAGTTGGCGAATATATTGATTTCAGGTTGACAAGATGGGGCCAATCCGTTGCGTGGACAGGCGATAAAGGTCGGCTACTTTTGATGAACTTTAAAGAAGATGGCATGATGAGATCATTGATGATTCCAACCGGAGGGAATTAATACACACGTGCCACTATTTTAAGCGTTCAATTATTAACTTCTTTTTTATTTAACTTTTTCTTGATGGTGAGGATTGTGAAATCTTGATTGTTTTACTTTTAGGCCGATTATAGACACACATTTTTTTGTATACACTGATACACATATACTTTTTTTTATATATGGTCAATAATAAATGATAGTAAAATCATAATCATCAATCATACCCAGTATATCTCAACGACATCAAAAGCAATCACTAGAGTCTAGAGAGGATAAGCGACAGACAAAACATTTATCTCAACGGATAGAGAGTTTGATTCTAGTGAGACTCGCAACTCTATATGTACCTGCATATATGACACAATAATAAGAATATGATGTGCTAGTGTTAGTGAGAGAATTCAGGAAATACAAAGAGGATGCTGTCGATATTAAAATACTCATAGTGTGTATATATACATGTAATGATAATAAAATAAATAACAAAAAAATAAAAAAAACTACAAAATTTTTCCATTCCTATTGTATTTATAGTTTTTTTATATTAAAAATACAATATTTTTTCCGTTCAATCAGATATAATGATGTAACTATAAGTTTAACGACACTGAATGTTAAATTTCAGACTTCATCTTTGCTAATCTAAAATTAGTAAGTTAACCTTAATATTTAGACCACTACTTATCTACAATGTTTTTCTTGATTTTCTTTTTCATATAGAGCGCAGTATTATACATATGACGGCCACCTTGATTGACTTTCCCTTACAGCTAACGTGGTTTCTAAGTCTGCTCTTATGGTTACTAGAAGAAAATATATTTTCTTTCACTCAGTAGTTGAATAAATGAACCATTCTCATAGAAATGCTAGCTTCGAGTAAAAGGCGATACCCTGAACCCTATCGCTATAGTTCTAAGAAGTATTGTTGAGGATGCAATTCAAGAGCACAACGGCTTCCTAGGTTGGGTGAGGATTTATGTAATGACCCACACAAGGTGTCCTCAGTGGAACACTTACACAGTGTGTGTCTCTTGATTCGAACTCTTGACCTCTTGAAGCAAATCTCAATTCGAGTACCAACGGATCTGCATTGAGGGCTAGAAATGGTAGCTTGATTGTTGCTATAGTGAGACTCTAGTGCAACAATGAATAAATGAAATATTTTCATAGTAGGTACAATTGGCAATTTGACCCGTGCGATATAGGTCATGGAAGGGCATAATTATAAAAATTTATTAAAAGCAGCTATTTATACATAAATATGTTTACGTAAGCGTGCATAAAAACACGAAATCTATATAATAAAACGAGAAACCTACATCAATTTTAAGGACTTATATAGTTTAAGCTTTTTTTTTTCAAATTTTCTTTCTATGACGTTGGCGGGTACATATAGAGCCAGATGTTTCACTAGAATCAACGTCTCTTTAAGATAGATGTATTGTTTGTCTACTGATCACCCTTTCCAGACTTTAACGATAGCATTTGCTGCCGTTGGAATATACTGAGTATGACTGGTTTCTGTGGCCTTGGATTAGAAGCAAATGACTTGAGCATATAAAATTGAAATTAAGATGAATATGTAATGTAATGTAAACTTGTATATTTGCTGTCGATCAAAATAACTTTGATCCCTTTTTATGTCAAGAGAAATGAATATATAAATACGTGAACCAGCCGCCATATGGTTAATTATTGTTGAAAATTTTAATAGTGTCTCTTGCTTTATATCAGGGGAGGCCATTGAACTAACAACAATTGCTCTGATACCAATTGAAGTAAACAACGGATTCAAGAACACAACGCATAAAAAGCACAACACACTTTTATTAATGTTCGGAAAATAACTCAAAACCGAACTACCACTCGCCAACCTTTGTCAATGACCCTACCCGGCATTGACTCATCAATCACCCTATCTGGGATTGGTACTTGGCACTCTTGGCGCTCTTGGCGCTGGACGCACCATCTACTATGGCTGACCCCCCTTATTTATAGGCTAACTAGTCTAAACAAACCATTACCTAATAGGAAAAGATAAACACCAATAAGGAAATAACTTTAAAATAAAACTCCTACTTCTTAGGAGATTTCCTAAGTCTTATCCTAGAAGGAAATTATCCCACACACTCCCCCTTAATTTTCGAATGTACCCTCGGAAGGTCTTCCACGCCGATTGACTTGCGGTGCTCACGGGCCTTGCGCTGCTTTCACCGACTTCACTCATCGTGGTTGGTTCCTTCCAAGAACTCGTTGATCACAACGCGCCACTGGACAAATTTTGGCCGTGTACCTTTCGGCCTAGGGCAAAAGAAAATTTTTACCCTTTTTTTTCCAACTGCAAACGGCCAATTTTTCCTTCGGCCTTGCTATATATTTTTTTTGATTCAAATGGCCAACTTCTTTTCGGCCTTGGTATATAATTTTTGAAATTTTTTTCCAGCCGATTCCTTTCGGCTTAAGGCGGCGGCATCCTTTTTCCTTTTTTTTTTCAATTAACTACTTGTTGTTGTGTTGAACGGAATCCGACCCTTATTGATTCGAAGAACACGGCAGCCTCCTCACGGGATCAAGCCTAACACGGCAACCCTACCACGGTGGCTCCTCCCTCTCCAAACAACCTTGGCTCTGATTTAGTACGAAGAACACGGCAGCCTCCTTCCTGGATCGTCCCACACACGGCAATCCCAACACGGTGGCTCCTCCCTCTTCGCACAACCTGGGCTCTGATACCAATGGAAGTAACAACAATTGCTCTGATACCAATTGAAGTAAACAACGGATTCAAGAACACAACGCATAAAAAGCACAACACACTTTTATTAATGTTCGGAAAATAACTCAAAACCGAACTACCACTCGCCGACCTTTGTCAATGACCCTACCCGGCATTGACTCATCAATCACCCTATCCGGGATTGGTACTTGGCACTTTTGGCGCTCTTGGCGCTGGGCGCACCATCTACTATGGCTGACCCCCCTTATTTATAGGCTAACTAGTCTAAACAAACCATTACCTAATAGGAAAAGATAAACACCAATAAGGAAATAACTTTAAAATAAAACTCCTACTTCTTAGGAGATTTCCTAAGTCTTATCCTAGAAGGAAATTATCCAACAATCTCCCCCTTAATTTCCGAATGTACCCTCGGAAGGTCTTCCACACCGATTGACTTGCGGTGCTCACGGGCCTTGCGCTGCTTTCACCGACTTCACTCATCGTGGTTGGTTCCTTCCAAGAACTCGTTGATCACAACGCGCCACTGGACGAATTTTGGCCGTGTACCTTTCGGCCTAGGGCAAAAGAAAATTTTTACCCTTTTTTTTCCAACTGCAAACGGCCAATTTTTCCTTCGGCTTGCTATATATTTTTTTTGATTCAAATGGCCAACTTCTTTTCGGCCTTGGTATATAATTTTTGAAATTTTTTTCCAGCCGATTCCTTTCGGCTTAAGGCGGCGGCATCCTTTTTCGCTTTTTCCTTTTTTTTTTCAATTAACTACTTGTTGTTGTGTTGAACGGAATCCGACCCTTATTGATTCGAAGAACACGGCAGCCTCCTCACGGGATCAACCCTAACACGGCAACCCTACCACGGTGGCTCCTCCCTCTCCAAACAACCTCGGCTCTGATTTAGTACGAAGAACACGGCAGCCTCCTTCCTGGATCGTCCCACACACGGCAATCCCAACACGGTGGCTCCTCCCTCTTCGCACAACCTGGGCTCTGATACCAATGGAAGTAACAACAATTGCTCTGATACCAATTGAAGTAAACAACGAATTCAAGAACACAACGCATAAAAAGCACAACACACTTTTATTAATGTTCGGAAAATAACTCAAAACCGAACTACCACTCGCCGCCCTTTGTCAATGACCCTACCCGGCATTGACTCATCAATCACCCTATCCGGGATTGGTACTTGGCACTCTTGGCGCTCTTGGCGCTGGGCGCACCATCTACTATGGCTGACCCCCCTTATTTATAGGCTAACTAGTCTAAACAAACCATTACCTAATAGGAAAAGATAAACACCAATAAGGAAATAACTTTAAAATAAAACTCCTACTTCTTAGGAGATTTCCTAAGTCTTATCCTAGAAGGAAATTATCCAACAATCTCCCCCTTAATTTCCGAATGTACCCTCGGAAGGTCTTCCACGCCGATTGACTTGCGGTGCTCACGGGCCTTGCGCTGCTTTCACCGACTTCACTCATCGTGGTTGGTTCCTTCCAAGAACTCGTTGATCACAACGCGCCACTGGACGAATTTTGGCCGTGTACCTTTCGGCCTAGGGCAAAAGAAAATTTTTACCCTTTTTTTCCAACTGCAAACGGCCAATTTTTCCTTCGGCCTTGCTATATATTTTTTTTGATTCAAATGGCCAACTTCTTTTCGGCCTTGGTATATAATTTTTGAAATTTTTTTCCAGCCGATTCCTTTCGGCTTAAGGCGGCGGCATCCTTTTTCGCTTTTTCCTTTTTTTTTCAATTAACTACTTGTTGTTGTGTTGAACGGAATCCGACCCTTATTGATTCGAAGAACACGGCAGCCTCCTCACGGGATCAACCCTAACACGGCAACCCTACCACGATGGCTCCTCCCTCTCCAAACAACCTCGGCTCTGATTTAGTACGAAGAACACGGCAGCCTCCTTCCTGGATCGTCCCACACACGGCAATCCCAACACGGTGGCTCCTCCCTCTTCGCACAACCTGGGCTCTGATACCAATGGAAGTAACAACAATTGCTCTGATACCAATTGAAGTAAACAACGGATTCAAGAACACAACGCATAAAAAGCACAACACACTTTTATTAATGTTCGGAAAATAACTCAAAACCGAACTACCACTCGCCGCCCTTTGTCAATGACCCTACCCGGCATTGACTCATCAATCACCCTATCCGGGATTGGTACTTGGCACTCTTGGCGCTCTTGGCGCTGGGCGCACCATCTACTATGGCTGACCCCCCTTATTTATAGGCTAACTAGTCTAAACAAACCATTACCTAATAGGAAAAGATAAACACCAATAAGGAAATAACTTTAAAATAAAACTCCTACTTCTTAGGAGATTTCCTAAGTCTTATCCTAGAAGGAAATTATCCAACAATCTCCCCCTTAATTTCCGAATGTACCCTCGGAAGGTCTTCCACGCCGATTGACTTGCGGTGCTCACGGGCCTTGCGCTGCTTTCACCGACTTCACTCATCGTGGTTGGTTCCTTCCAAGAACTCGTTGATCACAACGCGCCACTGGACGAATTTTGGCCGTGTACCTTTCGGCCTAGGGCAGAAGAAAATTTTTACCCCTTTTTTCCAACTGCAAACGGCCAATTTTTCCTTCGGCCTTGCTATATATATTTTTTGATTCAAATGGCCAACTTCTTTTCGGCCTTGGTATATAATTTTTGAAATTTTTTTCCAGCCGATTCCTTTCGGCTTAAGGCGGCGGCATCCTTTTTCGCTTTTTCCTTTTTTTTTTTCAATTAACTACTTGTTGTTGTGTTGAACGGAATCCGACCCTTATTGATTCGAAGAACACGGCAGCCTCCTCACGGGATCAACCCTAACACGGCAACCCTACCACGGTGGCTCCTCCCTCTCCAAACAACCTCGGCTCTGATTTAGTACGAAGAACACGGCAGCCTCCTTCCTGGATCGTCCCACACACGGCAATCCCAACAAGGTGGCTCCTCCCTCTTCGCACAACCTGGGCTCTGATACCAATGGAAGTAACAACAATTGCTCTGATACCAATTGAAGTAAACAACGGATTCAAGAACACAACGCATAAAAAGCACAACACACTTTTATTAATGTTCGGAAAATAACTCAAAACCGAACTACCACTCGCCGCCCTTTGTCAATGACCCTACCCGGCATTGACTGATCAATCACCCTATCCGGGATTGGTACTTGGCACTCTTAGCGCTCTTGGCGCTGGGCGCACCATCTACTATGGCTGACCCCCCTTATTTATAGGCTAACTAGTCTAAACAAACCATTACCTAATAGGAAAAGATAAACACCAATAAGGAAATAACTTTAAAATAAAACTCCTACTTCTTAGGAGATTTCCTAAGTCTTATCCTAGAAGGAAATTATCCAACAGCCATCTGCTTGCCATGTCTATCCAAAGCCCGTCCCCTACCAAGTTGGATTAAAATAAATGAATTATGTTGTAGACATAGTTGATATCTTTGGTAGGGAACATTTAGGTGACGTTTGGTTCGTACTTGAGTATCAGAATCAGAATCGAAATGGATATGACATTGTATGGGTTTGGAGTATCTCAAAAATAAAACTCATACCCTCATTTCTTCAAACAAACAACTTCAATGGGTTTTCATTCCTCTAAACTCGTTCTCTTATTCTTAAATCCCCAACCAAACACCACCTTATATCTTAGCTTTGAGACATCTTAAATCAAGGTCATGTTTTAAGTGTTAAGTAGAAGGATGCAGTTGACTCTTTTTGATCGTCACGACCCTACCGACAACAACAACCACAATAAGTATATTTTAACAACAGTAAAAACTATCACTACGATTTATGAAAAGTAAAATACGGATAAACAATACATCCATCCTAAAGACTCTACTCCGCCCCTTTCCTTTCCGAATTAAACCGGACTAATCAACTAAGGAGTTTCTTCGTAATAAAAGTACAAACCAAGTGCCTTTCAAACGATCTTGTACGTTAACTTATAACCTTTTCTTAATTCTTGTTTTTCCTCCTAAATATTCAGCAATACCATAATCGAAAACTATGTTACTCTCTTTGCCTGTGTAGTTTGACTTGAACATAATTTAAAGAAATCAATTTTATGGGGTACTATTCCTATTCCACCATTTATTTGTTACTTGGGGGTAAAATAAAAAGATATCATGTAAGTGTTAATTGAAAAAGTAACATACCAATTTAGACTATTAATACTTATAATCTTTAGAAGGTAAACAATATTTTTTAGACTAATCAAAATAAAAAGAAGGACAATATTTTTGTAACAGACAAAATATCAGACAACATATAGTTGGTTCGCGTCCCTAAGACATAGCTTAGTTGGTACACAGGTTGGGACAGTGCGACTAGAAGGTCATAGGTTCTAACCAGGACATACGCATTATGAGTGCAATACTGCTATTTAGGTCAGTAATGCCTTGTGTCATGACATCCGACCTAATTGAGTTAAAGGGTTATTGCCCCATTTTGTACTAAACACCTTGTGTGAGATCCTTGGTACACCTTATCAATCTAGAAGGTCGTTGAACTTCTAAATTATATCCTTCACGTACCTTCATAAAACTGAGATAATGAAAGATCTCAAGTCAAAAATTTGATCTTTTACAAGTAAAAGATATAGTTGGTTCGAGCCCGGATCTCCTCACCCCTAAAAATGGGGGGTAACAAATGACGCCCTGCCACGTGGTAGGGGAAGGGGGTGGTGAGGCTGGGTGCAACTGACGCCTACCCAGTCTCACCACCCCTCTTTCCTGCCACGTGGCGGACGGTCACATGGGGGTGACATAGGGGGTGGTGAGAGGATCCCACCCCAGTTGGTTCGCACGTTGAGAGGTTGGTATGTTCTTTTCAAGAGGACAATCACACAGGACATAGAATAGTACGTTAAAAAAAGTACCAGTGAATGTCAAAAAGTGGAGACAGCAGTGAAAATTCCCAGCAATTTAGCCATTATTAATGAATGAATAGTTTCATGCATAAAAGTCAAAAACAATATGAGGAAAAATTCGTAAACCTCTTTTCCCTTTTTCACCTACCCTATCACCACCTATACAAATTTTAAGTTAGTCAATTATTTAATATAGGATTTCTATCGTCTTTTCTACGCTGAACAATTTGCAACAGCTTTAGGTTTATGACCTAAAACCCTAACCGGACTCTTATCAGCCTGTCCCATGATGCGATGGGAATGAAAGTCAGGTGTCCAAGGTCCATTATTGGCAGAATTTAAACTGCTCAAGTAGCCACATAAGGAGCCCACTACAAGCAGTGTAGGTCCAATACTATGCGCTTACCTGTAAAGAGACTCGAAAATCTTGTTTGGTACAAGAATCGAACTTTCTGGAACCTCCGTCACCGAAACTATTGGGTCATGTACCGTGTTTTTTTTTTTGCACCAGCTTTAGAAGTTTTACTCCATTTTGGTTTGGAAGTCTATCTCATGGTTTTACCCTTGCGGTATTATCAACGAATATTTATTTTCTTCAGCTATGTACATGTCAATTTGAATTCAACAGTCGACCGATTCAGCCCGTTTGGGTTAAATATTATACCAAAAAGAATATATATGTTTATATGAAAACGATGTATCTTTATTTATTGTTTTAAAGTTTCAAGTGTATTATGAATCTCATTTTAGCTAAGCCTATTATTGAATTTTAATATGATATCAGAGTTAGTTTTATTCCGTATAGACTCATGATAAGTTCGAATATTCATGCTCGTTTCAAGGTTAGTTATTAGAGACGGATTCTAAGGCATGTATTTACCAATAATAGTGACACGTATGTATGCAAGAATTTGAAGCAAAATGTGTGACCAAAATTGTCATCCTTTATATTGAACAAATTTTTGTATTTTCTCTTGTTATTCTTGTGGCTCTAAGGCTAACGCCATATACCACGCTTTGAATCATCTGAATATATGCGTCACTTGAAAGGTGCGTCACTTGGAGTCAGATCAACTCACCATACTTTTCCTCACTCTCTTTCTCATCGCGTGATACGTATTCCCCACCTCTTCTTATACATCTTTTCTTAGTTCATCTCTCATCTAGTCTCGCTATCTCCTATTGCTACATGTCGAACGGTGAAAAAAAGAGTAAGGAAAAATAGGTTGAGGTGATCCCACCCCCACTTGAAACCCGTCATGCAAACGCTGAAAAAGCAACAGTTGATTTCAATAAAGAAAAAAGATAAAAGAAAAAGAAACAGTTAAGTTGTATTTTACCGACCACACCTGCTTCCATGTCCTCAAATCGTCTTCTTGCTCTTGCATCACTTCCTTTTTCATCCACTCATTTACCAGGAAAATATTAAATTACTTTCACATATTAACGATGAGATGCATAAGATATGTGACATTTTCATAACGACTTTATCTGGCATTTTTTTTGCATGACATTGTTTGTTTAATATGTATCCTTTCGATGTATAAGATATAAGTGTAACAACCCAGATTCGTTTTGCAGCTTCCACGTAGATATATGCGTCAAGAAGATTTCATGTCTGTCTCAATGGTCAAATTTTGATTCTTAAGATAAACTAAATCATAGGTCAACGTTATTTCAAAACACCAAAAAGTGCGTGCAATGACCACTCTGTGTGAATCTTTACTATGCTTTCGAATCTAGCACATAGCCATAAAGAAAAAACATCATACTTCACTTAGACATGTGAAGTAACTCTATTATCATGTTTCTCTACTTGGTTAGTTCACTTGGTTTTCCTTTTTCATCTTTACTAAGTTCAGACTTAGTAATCATTCGAGTGATCACACTTCATCCATCCTCTAACCTGTAATAAAATAAGTATTTGTTGTAATTATTGAGTCAAATGTACTCCTTAGTTTGTACAACTTGCAACTCAAAGAAATCGATTGACCTTCGTCATAATGCTCACCTCAAACTTATCATGTTTTGGGCTTAGCAAAACTTTGAAACAAGATTTCTATTCTAGCACCAAACATAATGTTATCAACAAAAATCTTCACTAGAGGATGATCATTTTAGTGTTCGTAGATGAAGAATATGGTGTCTATATTTCTCTTGAGAAGTCTTTTTATAAGAAAAAAGATTTTAACCTCTCATACAAAGCTTTAGAAGCTTGTTTCAACCTATACCCTTTTGTTTTTGGATCCATATTGGTTACTTCTTGGCCTTTTAGGTCTCCAATAAAACTTAGAGATTTTCTTAACTCTATACACACTTACCACATGTCTTCTTTTGTTGCAAAAATAGACAATTAGATACATAAGATGAATCTACACTTTTAGACTTGGAAGGTTTAGATAGCTTCTTAGGCTTATATAACCTAATAACATTCATAGGCATTTTCTTTGAAAATGAAACCTTGGTCTTAGATGAGTCACATAAAGGTATGTCTTTTATCTTAAGCAATGTCATCCAACTCCTTTGTGATTATCCTTCCATTTTCCTCCAACCTAGTTGGTGGAGGTATCCTCTTTATAATAACTCTTTACATACCGTATCCACAAGCTCATAGATAAGGTAGTTTGCATCTTTAAAGTAACACCATGCTCTAGATGAACCAAAGGAAAAAGGACTCATGCGAGTTCTATTTTTCTAATTTGCATATGCTAAGTTCCTTTTTAGCATGCTTGTGTTTTAGAACTAGATTTTCAAATTCCTCATGTAAAGCAATATATTCATCATGTAATTCATCAAATAACGAGGTTGAAAGAAATACTTCTTTGTCATTTTACATAGCTATGAGACATATCGTTTTTCTATCATCATATCCTCCTTATCCATATTTGACATATGACCCCTTCTTGCTAACTTCTTGAGCTTCTTTCATGTCTCGTGTAGGAAGAAGATGCCTTGAACCTCTAGTAACTCTTTTTATGTGTGAGGGAGAGATGAATGATTTCAAGTGTTTTTTTTCTAGCTCAAAATTCTTCTTATCCTCATCATCATTGTCATCCAACTCCTTTACGATTATCTTTCCATTTTCCTCCAACCTAGTTGGTGGAGGTATCCTCTCTATAATAACTCTCTACGTATCATATCCACAAGCTCATAGATACATGCTCATCTTATAATTCCATAAAGAATAGCTAGATGATCAAATAGAATTGGTATATAAGAAGATATATCATATAGCCTGTGTGTATTCTTTGAATCCATTACTGGTGGATTTTTAGACTTGACTACTTGCAATAATTTACCAAACACTAAAGACTAAGCTTTGATACCACGTGTTAGGTTTCAACGGGACTAGAGAAGACTAGATTGTTATCAAATTTTGTAATTTGTTTTATTATCGACAAATCATAAATGTAATAGTCCAATAAATGTAAAAGGGGAAAAAAGAGATTGTAGAAGGAAAACAATACTATTGGCCAACATGCTCTATTTTTCAAACAGATATAAATTTCAAATTTAACTCCGCAAAAAAACGTATATTGTGCTTTCTCTTGAACCGTATATTGTCATCCACTTGTGTTTGTTGTTATACCAGTGACCTTTTTGATGGAAGGCGGTAAATGAACCAAGCCGTTCGGTTGTTCGGTTCGTTTGTTCGAGCTCGAGTTTGAGTTCTGCTCGGATAAAAGATTAATGAACAGAGCTTGAACACCTTTTTTTGTTCGAGATCGGTAAGTGGCACCGTTCGTTTAAGGTGTTCGGCTCGTTAATGTTGTTCGTGAGTTAAACGAACCAAGCTTGAACAAGTAAATATGTTCGTTTAAATAAACGAACAAGCTCGGCTCGTTCGCTAAGTTAAATGAACAGAGCTTGAACAATGCAATACTCGGCTCGTTCGGCTCGTTTACAGCCCTAGGCACAATGCAGTGCTTTCTATTGAGTTCGTTGTCCACAACTAACCGTATATTGTCCATGACTTAGAGTTTGCTGCCGACAACGAACTCAACAATGAGTTCATTGTCCAGAGTTTGTTCATTAATAAACTCTCAGTTGTTTAGAACGAACGCAAGTTCGATTTCTACATATATTCTTCGGACACAACGAACGTAGATTGTGCCTTAATATAAGTTCGTTGTGTGTTGCATACTCCAGTTTTTTAGCCTTACAACTTCCGCACATATTTTTTTGTTCTCAAAGAATTTTGGCTTATTTCAAGACATCAAAAATTCATTCTCATTTAATAACACATTACCTTCTTTCTAATGTAGGGTTGAGTGTTTATAATATGTGAATCCTTGTCGTCCCTTATGATTCTTTTCTTGACATTTTTTACATGACATTATTTTAGGAGAAGATCTTATAATCCAACTTCTGTCTCATCTTTTAGTTCATTCAATATGATTCTGTCACAATCATTGAATTTGAAAAAACTAAATACACATACTATAATATCATTAGATGGACTAGAGGATGTAAAAAAAAAAGTTAAGACCAGGTGATCTTCTCTCCATTATTTTCCCTTAGTGTAGGATTGATTGTTTATCTAAGAGGCCGTTGTATTCCTGATTTACATCCTCCACGCAGCTCTTTGGATCTGTGTTATTGACGACCCTTTGAGTTGGGGTTCAACTTTTTCCCAACATGATTGATTGTCTACATAGTTACTGCTAGTTGTTTTCGCTTACTATAGAACTAGTACATCTCTGTTTTACTTTGGATCAGTTTCATGAACCCTAAATTCAAACTTATAATATTGTAAATAATAAATGATCCAAAGAGGAAAAAGAACAGTGCAGTAGAGCAGTAGTAGGTGATCTGTCTATCTCTCTATTACGCCGAAATATTTGTAATTTTGTTTGGATTCGCAATTTCTCTTGGTCCATAATTTTTCTGTCATACAAGTTTAAAACCCACAAGTCTGTTTCTTCCTTTTCTATAAAGTGTATCAGTCTGTTTCAGAATTCTTCTTTTGGATTTCAACCTCATCATTCAGCTTCCACTTTCTGTTCTTTGTCTTGTGATCCCAAATAATTTCTCTGTTGAAATCGTTTTTCTTGCAGCATAGACAGATGAAGGTGTGGTCCTTGATTTTGCCTTTTGACTCTGATTTACAGGATCTGTTGTAATGATTCTGTTATGTGTTTGCTTTTATTCCTCAATGAATTGCTTTTAATGGGATTCCTTGATTCTTTGTGCTTGCTTGCTTTTACTTATTGTTCTTAATTGCCTTTCCTCGTATGCGATCTCTAAAGAACGGATTTTTAGTGGTGGGTTTTACTTTTTCTTGCATTATAAACAGTGGGTTCCGTGATTCCTCAAGAATCTGCTTGTCTATTCTTAAGATTCTTCGTTGCTCTTCTGTCGAACTTTTTCCTTTTTCGGATAGTTTGACGTGTTAGAAAGTGAATGAAATCATCGAAATTCCCATTATTAGATAATAAGATGGAGTACTAAATTTAGCATTTTGAGCTGATTTTTTAGCTTGGTTTGGATGTTTATGTGTCTTTACAGAAAAAAGGCTTATGTTTTACTCTTCTACTTGTTTACTGTTTCTATAGCGTGAGTTGACCAACTTGGTTGACGGATTTTCTGTGAATAAGTGTTTTCGTCAAGCATTCTTATTTGGATCTTTCTGGTTTTTTGAATTCAGTGTTTTGGCTTTTTTGTGTTTCAGAAATTTGTCCTGAAATTGGACTTGCAAGATGACAAAGATAAAAGGAAGGCCTTAAAGACAGTTGCTGCTCTTCAAGGTATCTACCTAGTTGCTTGCTCTCTTCAAACGTCTTTAAGTAAAATAAAGGACCGATGAGAAAAAAAGCTAAATAAATAAGGGATCAAAGGGGAAGGTAAATAAAGAAATGAAAAGTCAATTGAGACGTTGAATCTTGAAGCTTGTTGCACATGCTGTTGATCGACTACTTGATAATCTTTCTGAAGTTTAGTGTTTGCCATTGAACTGTGCTATGTAAACTCTTTCTATCTTTTAGATATTGAGACTGATATCATGGGAATAACATTCATGTGATTCATGAAGTTGCTTTCCTAGTGTCAATTTGTTCTTTGGATTACTGCTGCCTTATGAAATTTGGAACTCAAATATGGCTGTAACCGAAAGAAAGTGATTTGTACCATCATTTCCATTCCACCAATTTACTACCACTGCATTTGACAGTGAGTAAATTTGTTCTTTTCGAAATTTCAAAAAGTTGAAGTGTAAGAACTAGTCAAATTTCATGATGAACAAATTGGTCGTACAAGAATAGTAGTACTGTTAATTGAAAGGTAAATCATCCACTTTGTGGAATACCTTTAAGGTCTAAGTTTTACCTAACACAATATCCTCATTTCTTTATCAGTTGGAAAATCAACTTCATGTTGTTGTAGAAAATGGGATCATGGGTTATATTTATTTTCAACAGTTAGGTAATGTTTTTGAGGGATGCCACAAGTTATCACCCCATCTTCTCTGTAGAGGAACTACCTTCAACTAGTGAGCTTATTAATGAAATCGTCTTTATGATCACTTTCTTTCTTTTCTTTTCTTTTCTTTTAATATTTTATTTTCATTTTTTTTGTTTACTTTGAGGTTGAGAGGTCAAATTATATAACAATAATGTCTTTGAACTGGAGTCCCTTGAATATTTAAACTAGCAACGAACATCGGTTGTATTATTCTTTATTTTCTATTCCTGAAGGTCTCTTCCAGCAATGAAGTCACGGATATCCTTGATACTTGAAATTAATGTTTGATTTGCATTCCAAGAGGCGAGCTGTTAGACTGGATTATTGTGGTTCATCTTATACAGGTTCTTTCCTCCTTAAGCGGGGGGAAAAGAAGTTCCTGCTTCTGTTGAAACTGAAAAAAGAAACAAAAAGGAAAAGTGAGTGAACAACTCCCAGAAAACCAGAGAGAATAATTAATTTGGCAAAAAAAAAAAAGAAGAAGAAGAGCGGATAGGCGGACAGGAGGTGCCGAAGATTATTCTAGTGTTGTTCATCAGGTGTCTGGCATGTCATCTCCATTTAGGATGGAACTAAGCTCTACTAATTTGTAAAAAGAAGGTAGAAAATTAAGGATTATGCAGCTGGCCCTTCTTGACAACCTTTTGGTGCTGTGATATTGCAGGAATAGATGAGGTATCCATAGACTTCAACGCGAAGAAATTAACAGTTATAGGGACGGTTGATCCTGTTACCCTGGCATCCAAATTGCGCAAATATTGGTCAACAGACATACTCTCAGTAGGGCCTGCAAAGGAGCCTGAAAAGAAAGAAGAACCCAAGAAGGAAGAAGCAAAGAAAGAGGAAACCAAGAAAGAGGAAAACAAGGAGGAAGGTAAGAAAGAAGAGGCAAAGAAGGAAGAAGAAAAAAAAGACGAAGCTAAGAAACCGGAACCACCAGAACCGATTCTAGGGACAATGGCAATGCAATACAGGCCATATTATCCGCCGCAAAGACCGTATTATCCTCCGATGCAGACCTATTACCATATGCACAACAACCACAGCATGGAAGAAAATCCAAATGCATGTGTTATTTGCTAGTTTGGTAACATCAAAACTTCTCCTGAGTCTCTGTGGTGGTAAGAATATAGTTTTATCTATACAAAATCTCGAAACCGCCTTTACGGAGGAGAAAGCTCGTGTATATATATTGAGGCATCGGGCGCCTGCTGGACAAGCAATGTGTAGAGGCTGAA
This sequence comes from Eustoma russellianum, assembly GCA_036186865.1. NCBI lineage: Eukaryota > Viridiplantae > Streptophyta > Magnoliopsida > Gentianales > Gentianaceae > Eustoma > Eustoma russellianum. Next base: position 851,781 of record AP025072.1, on the reverse strand, counting down.
CACTATATTCTTTGGCCGAGTAATACTACAAAGCAGTCGTTACATGTCATGTTCTTGCTCACTTTTGCTCAGTGTTACATTGCAATAATGCTTTCTTTGGCTTTTCAGCTTTGTATAATATTGAAGCTTTGATTACAGGTTGATGATCTCCTCTGTTTTCTTCTGTGAGATTAACTACAAAACTTGTATGTGCATTATCATCAATCCAACCCCGTTCACGCCTTTTCTTTTTCTCATCATCTCTTTACTTGTATGGCTTAGGTGTCTCGTATCTACCCAGCAGTGGATCCTTTAGATTCAACATCAACCATGCTTCAACCGCGGATTGTTGGTAAGGAACATTATGAAACTATGGAAAGGACGGAAGATCCTTTATACACGATATACTACACGATATACGATGGACTTAAAATAATCTATGAATGCTCGGGTACACAATCAATATTAAATTGGATGAATAATTAAAAGTTCATTTTGGGTGTTAACGAACCAAGCCGAACCGAATATCATGTTTTCGAATTCTGATTTGTTTAGTTAAACGAATTGTTCGGTTCGGTTACTGTAATGAACTTCAAGTTCTGTTCGAGTTTGGCGTGATAACAATATAACTGTTTAAACAAGTTGAATAGTTTGCGAACATTTCGGTTTGTTTCAGTAAACGAATCTAATTAGGTGTTCTAATTCGGTCCGTTTAAATAAAATCAACAATTGAACTCGAACAATTCATGAACTGTTCGGTTCGTTTAACATGGTCAAGTGTAAATATTTCATTCTTGTCTATGACTGATATGAGAAATGTAATTGTTATCTGCCTCCGCCCTCGAAGCATATGAGAAGAATGGAATTGCCCTTAACCTGGACTTCATTTTGGATTACATGAAGCATCATGTTGTATACATGTGTACGTGTACCCCTTTGAAATGCATGTAGGATTTGGATAATCATTATAAACTTTGATAATTAAAAAGGTTACTGCAACAACAACATTACCATACTGTCTTAGGGTTTCCGCTTATAGCGAGGTATAGGAGGTCGGATGTACGCAACCATACCCATGTGTTAGAAACACACATAGCTTGTTTCCCGATGATTCACAATGAAAATTTCGCCAAGCTGTATCGATCAACTGTTACTTTACAAAGTTATTGAAGTATGTTTATTGTAAAAGGATTTCCCCATACATTATGTAGAATAAAGTGATCAATAATTGCTTGGTTTTCTTATATATGATATCTAACATGTCTTAGAAAACTCTGTTGACTTTGAAGACACACTCAAAAGCAAAGCAAAAAATTCTGTTCTTTCGAGACACAAAACTGTAGGCTGAGAAAAACGCTTAGATTTTTCCTTATTCAATCATCAACATTTAAAGCACACTGCAACGATAACTACTAATCCGAAAAACTAGGAACAACTACAGCCACTCGGCCAACTACACTCCTAACAACCGTTCCTACAAAATAGGAACCATTAACAACTCAGTTTATTATCTAACCAATAAATAAGACATTGTGCCTAGACTTAGTCAAACTTAAATGATGAAGCACGTGTTGCACTTCATCACTCCCCCTCAACACTTGCTTCAGTTTCTTGAACCATGCTAAGCTTCTTGCGAAAACTCATCAGCTTGTTGCCATTAAATCCCTTCGTAAACACATCTGCAACTTGCTTCTCAGTGTTGACATGCTGAAGATCAATTTCTCCACGCAGCACTTTCTCTCTTATGAAATGATAATGCACCTCTACATGTTTTGTTCTTGCGTGAAACATAGGATTTTCAGCTAGCTGTATAGTGGACAAATTATCACAATACATAGAGACTGCATAATTAATTGGTTGACACAAATCTGTAAGTAACTGAATGAGCCAAGTGCACTCCTGGGCTGCCATTGCTGCAGCCCGATATTCAGCCTCCGTGGTTGATAAGGATACCGTGGGCTGCCTCTTACTGCACCAAGCCACTGGTCCATCTCCTAACATAAACACATATCCCGTAGTAGACCTACGTGTATCAAGATCCCCAGCATAGTCTGCATCACAATACCCAACTAGCTTATTCCCAGCATTTGCCTTGTACACAATACCATAGTTAATTGTCCCCCTGATGTACCTCAGAATGCGACGTACAGCCTCCAAATGAGGCTTTCTTGGTGATTGCATATGTCTGCTCACAATCCCAACAGCATAGGAGAGATCCGGTCTTGTCAATGTTAGATAAATCAGGCTTCCAACAATTTTCCTGTATACTACAGCATCACCTAGTTCTTCACCTTCGTATTTACTTAATCTAGTATTTGGCTCCATTGGTGAATTAACGGCTTTACAGAAGAACATCCCAAATCTCTTAAGCATATCTGTAGCATACTTTTGTTGATGAAGAAATATTCCTTGATCATTGTGATCAACCTGTAAACCAAGGAAATACTTCAAATGTCCCAATTCTTTCATTTGAAATCGTACTGCCAGATTCCTTCTTACTTGCACTATTTCTTCCGTAGCGTTTCCAGTCACTATCAAATCAGCAACGTATATTAGCACGACAGCCAATTTGTTTCCAACCTGTTTGACAAACAGACTAGGATCTGAAACAGCCATTACATAGCCACAAAATGTGAGAAACTCTGCTATCTTTCCATACCAAGCACGTGGAGCCTGCTTTAAACCATAAAGAGCCTTTCTTAACTTACACACATGTTCAGGATGCTCTTGATTCTCAAAACCAATAGGCTGAACCATATAGATCTCATGATCTAATTTCCCGTGAAGAAAGGCATTTTTAACGTCCATTTGCCACAGCTGCCATCCTTTTCTTGCTGCTAGTGCTATAAGAACACGTACAGTTGACAATTTTGCCACCGGGCTGAATGTTTCATCGTAGTCCAGACCGTACTGCTGTGAAAAACCGCGTGCTACAAGCCTTGCTTTAAACCTCTCGATTGAACCATCAGTTTTCCTCTTTAGTTTAAACACCCACTTGCAAGAAATAGGTTTTACAACTTTAGGTTTGGGTACAAGATCCCAAGTCTGATTCTTCTCCAACGCCAGGATCTCTTCTTCCATAGCCTTGATCCATTGAGGATTATCCACAGCTTCTTCATATGTGACTGGTTCATCACTTTCTTCTACAATTGCAGCATTTGCATATCTGGGATTCTGCCTTCTAATACGTGTTGATCTTCTAAGATCACTTGGTGTCTCAGTTCTTGATGCATCAAACACATCAGTATGTTGGAGATCATCATCAGTCTCTTCTTGGTCTTTTTCCACGACTTCATCAACCTTCAGAGTTACTTGCGAAGGCTGATTCTTAGCTTCAGTCACCTCAGGATTTGCTGTAGCTTCTTTGCTACCAATCCACCATGATGATGCTTCATCAAATACTACATTCCTAGACACGTAACATCTGCCAGTTGTCGGGTCACAACATCTCCAGCCTTTCTTCTGATCATCATATCCAATGAAGATGCACTTGACTGCCTTTTGCTCCATCTTGGTCCTTAAATGAGCTGGAACAAATACATAGCACACACAGCCGAAAACTTTAAGGAAACTTACAGATGGAGTGATGCTATATAACTTCTCATATGGTGATTTGAATGCTAGTCTCTGTTGAGGTAGTCTGTTTATGACAAATGTGGCTGTTCTCATGGCCTCTGCCCAATAACTCCCTGGCACGTTTTTTCCAAACAGCATGCTCCTGCAAGCTTCAGCTAAGTGTCTGTTCTTGCGTTCAGATACACCATTTTGTTGTGGTGTATATGAACATGTAAGCTGTCTTTTTATCTTGTGCTTGCTCAAAAACTCACTAAGCTCTTTTGAAAGATACTCACCACCGTTATCTGTGCGTAAACACCGTACTCTTTCATGTGTCATCATCTCAGCTTCTTCTTTAAATTGCTTGAACTTGCTAAACACTTCTGACTTCTCCTTCATGAAATACACCCAAACATACCTTGAAAAATCATCAATAAAGGTAACCATGTATCTCATTCCTGTGAGTGATGGCTGCTTGACTGGTCCAAAAACGTCGGAGTGTACCAGTTCTAGCGGTGATTTTGCCTTGAATTTAGATTCTGCAAACGGCAGTTGATGAGCTTTGCCATATTGGCAACCAGCACACACTGCATCTGTTCTAACTGAAAACTTAGGCAATCCTCTAAGCATGGATCTTTTCATAATTAGGTCCAGTTTAGAGTAACTTACATGACTTAATCTCATGTGCCAAAGATCTCCAGTTTCACTCCTCTTGGTCTTGTCTATGTAAGCCATTTCAGCTGACATTACATAGACTGAATCCAGTTTCTTTCCCTGCATCAAGGGCCTGTCTTTAATTTCCAGTGTTTCATACACCTTCACGTCATGTGGACCGAACACAACATGATGGCCTAGTGCTGTGAGCTGAGGTACTGACAGCAAGTTTTTCTTCATTCCTGGCACATGATAAACTTTTTCCAGAGGTACTTGTTGTTTGCTGTGGCTAGGAGAGATCTTTAAGTTTCCAACATGGGCTATCGGCAGCCGTGTGTTATTTGCTGTCACCACAACACGTTTTCCTTTGTATTCTGAAACACCTTGCAGTTTTTCCTTATTACCTGTCATATGATTGGAACATCCGGAGTCCACGATCCAATCTTCTTCATAGTCTACCTGACTTGTTTCATCTATAGATAGAGCATGCTCCTTGTACGTTGTGACTTCTTCTTCTTCTACCGCCAGTAAGGCCTCTGCATCCCATTCTTCTTCGGCTTGGAAGGTTGCAGTATTGCCTTCAACATTCTTCTTCTTAGACCAGCACTCCTTGGCACGATGCCCCTTTTTACCACAATTGAAGCATTTTCCTCCAAATCGTTTGTTGCTGCTTCCTGCTTTATGGAACTCATCTTTGTCAGAATATTTTTTCTTGTCATGCTCCTTGTGTTTTGAACCACTAGCAATCGGTTGCCTAGAATTCCACTTGCTTCTATTGACAAACATTGCCTGCTCATCATTTTTCAGAGACAGTCCATTCATTTGCATGGCTAAAGCTTCTTGGCCTGTTAGCAAATTCTCAAACTCTACAAGTGAAGGTTGGTTGGGCCATCCTTGTACTGCTGCTACAAAGCCTCTGAATTCTGGCTTCAAGCCATGAATGATGATTCTCTTTGTTCTGGCCTCTCCTATTGGAGCCTTAGGATCCAATTCACTGATCTCCCGACATAATGACTTTACTTTATGAAAATACTGTGCGATTGACAAATCACTTTGAGAGACTGATAACAACTCACTCTCAAGCAGCTGCAGCCTGGCATCGTTTTTCTTTGAGAACAATTTCGCAAACTCATCCCAAGCAGCCTTTGGCGTGTTAGCATCCCGAATATGCTCAAGCACTTCTTCTTCCACAGTTGTCTTGAGGGCAAACATTGCCTTGCCTGCTTTGATCTTCCATTTTCTCAGAGCTCCATTACTATCTTCTGCTTCAGGTGGAACAACCTCACTTCCATTAACTACCTCCCACAAATCTTGTCCTTGCAAGTATGAGATCATACAGGTGGACCATGAATTATAGTTCTGGTTGTTCAATTTCCTAATACCTCCAACAACCTGTAATTCACTCATTTGTGGCTTTGATAGTTTTCAAGAATCAGTAAATATAGTTTCTTTGGCTCTGATACCAAATGTTGACTTTGAAGACACACTCAAAAGCAAAGCAAAAAATTCTGTTCTTTCGAGACACAAAACTGTAGGCTGAGAAAAACGCTTAGATTTTTCCTTATTCAATCATCAACATTTAAAGCACACTGCAACGATAACTACTAATCCGAAAAACTAGGAACAACTACAGCCACTCGGCCAACTACACTCCTAACAACCGTTCCTACAAAATAGGAACCATTAACAACTCAGTTTATTATCTAACCAATAAATAAGACATTGTGCCTAGACTTAGTCAAACTTAAATGATGAAGCACGTGTTGCACTTCATCAAACTCTACGAATGACGAGCATAAGAGATATAATGACATTTGAGATAAGTAGATATGGTCGGAGGAGAGGGCCAAAGGAGGACCCAGGTGACTCCAGAGAAATTTTCAAAACTTCATTTAAGTGGTCAAGTCCAATCACAACTTGATACAGGGATTTCGTAGAGTACTTCTTTTTCTAATGGTAAAAGGTCATTCTTTGATATCACGAGCCTTCATCGTTTTAATTTCAAGGAGTTTATACCACCTTAATTTCAAGAAGCTTTTATGAAAGATATAAATTACAAACCTTGCAGCATTTTAGATTGGTAAGACTTTTTTACGAGACAACCTATACAACATGTCCATTGCAAATTGGATCAGCAATCTTTTAACTCAACTGAGTCGGATAATATAATGTAAGCCAATAATGACTTAGATAGTATTGTTCCACTCACAATCGCATCTTCTGATTCAAACCTATACGCTTCTAGTTACAATGTTTCAAGCCGAGTACCAACCCATAAAGATCCCGGGACTATACTTGCACTCATAGAATTCCCTTCCATATATGCGACACATACAAGTGTGAAGAAAATAGCATTTAGGTTACGTCACACCTTAACCTTACCCGCCTGGGGGGGGGGGGGGGAGTTAAGGGGTCACGGTTATACTAGTGCCAATAATTCTTCAAGTTGTGGACCGATAATTTATTATAAGCAGAAAAGTATATCACAAGTAGAATATTGCCAATCTTTCCTCCTGCGAATACAATGCGGTCTGGAACAAAGTTGACCCTATTGCCTCTTACTTTTCCCATGAATTTTGGTACAACAACAACATTACCCCCATTGACTTAGAGGCTCCTGCATATGACGGGATATGCAGAATCAGATATACGCAACCATATTCATGTGTTAGAAATACGAAGAAGTTATTTTTCGATGACTCATAAAATTGTATTTTATTTACAGATATACAAAATACAATGTTGAAGCCATGTATTCTGGGAATTTTCTAAAATTCAGCATTTAGAAGTTCAAAGTAAAAGAGAGGGAAAAAATGTTCACGACCCCTCTGAATTTGGGAAATTAATTAAATTTAAAATTTCTAAAGAAAAAGGGAGAGCTGAGAGATGAATGGGGAACAATGGAAAATAAAACCCAGTCCATTCTTCCGTGCATTAATGGTACTCCCCTTTTTGAACGCCACGAGTCTTGAAGTGGAGAATTACCCATATGTTCCTCATTACTTTTACCTAAAGAATCAGAGAGATGATGACAAATAGATGATAATAAATAGAATAAAAAAAAAGGTTTTCGGTGCATTAGTCTATTGTGTTTACTGCTTGTGATCTGATATACACAGCATTGCCTTACACTTTGTACAAGAGGCTGTTTTCGCGACTCGAACCCTTGATCTCAATATACACATTTAAATCTTTAATATTCCCGTGAGTATCTTCACCTAAAAAAGTATATCTGAATGTTTGGACATATGCACGACTAATAGTCATGTCACATAACTATTGGAGAAAATTAAAACAAATGGGCAAGTTGCAACCGTGGTTAGCAATCTATTTTAAGGTTAATTATAACGGTTAGCAATGTATTTTAAGGTTAATTATAATTAGTTTTTATTAATGATAAGTAAAAACTAATGAGTCTCTAATTATCTACGTAACGAGTAGATAATTTTAAGTTTGGTGAATGAAAAATTAATGATCAAAGTAGAGATAAAATGAGTTGAAATCAGCTTAGCTCGGTCCGTGCTCGGGCTTGGACTTGTGCTTGGGCTCAGGCTGCGGGCTGCATGCCAGATCCTGCTGGTCTCAGGTCAGATCCTATCTGATGGAGAAGTTTGTTTACATTTAAATTTCTCCCAGGCTGTTGTGATCGGCTAAGGTTGGGATTTGAAAAGCTGTTGAGCTTGACCGTGTTGAGCTGAACTGAGCAGTTATCTGATCTGAGGGCTCAGATTGAGCAGTTATTTGATCCGACGGCTGTGGACAGAACTGACGCGGTTATCTGATCCAAGGGTTCAGGCCGTGCAGGTATCTGATCATACCGCTGTGGTTGAACTAGCGATAACAACCTGACCTCAGTTTTTCTCTATAAATACAAGCCGAGCTGACTTCTGTGGTCAATCTGGAAAATCATTCAGAAATCAATTTTTCCTCTTCTCTTTGCTCTCTCTCTCTCTCTGCATATCACTTCCTGACTACATACATCTTCATTTTTGTATCCGAGAAGCCAGAAATACTTTACAAGTTCGTTGAATTCATAAGTTGCAGTGCCGCTTGTCTGAACTGATTTCATTGTATCCTGGGAGACGGTTGCTTCCTTTGGTTGAGCACAGTATACCGGAGCAATACGTCTTAAAGATAGAGTCCTGGATTCACCTCAGTTTGTCTGCTCGGCTGAACTGTTGAGCTGCTGTTAACGGAGTACTGCTAATCTGTAGTGTTGCGATATTGAGCTCAACTGGTCTGCCGATCTGTTGCTATGTTGAACTCGGCTGTTGTGCTGAGCTCGTCCGTTTAGGTTGTTAGAGCATCTGTTGTTCAACAGCACTGCTGTGCTGAGCTCGTGTTGTTACAAACTCACTATATTGAATCTGTTCTAAAACGTTTCAATATGTTTAATGCGAAACCTGTAAAGACTCCACTTGACTTAAGTATACGCTTAAAGAATAACCGAGGCGAGCTAGTGGCTCAATTGGAGTACTCGCAAGTAATTAGAAGTCTGATGTACATAAAAAATCGTACAAGACCAGACTTAGCATGTTCAGTAAACAAACTGAGCAGATTTACCAGTAATCCAAGTGATGATCATCGGAAAACTCTGAATAGAGTGATGAGATACTTGAAGTATCAATAAACCTTGGATTATATTACACAAGATATCCATCAGTATTGGAAGGCTATTGTGATGCCGGCTGGATATCTGATAGTAAAGCTCTAAGTCCACCAGTGGATATTTATTCACAGTTGATGGAGGTGCTTTGTCATGGAGATCCATAAAGAAAATGTGCATAGCTCGTTCCACTATAGAAGCTGATTTTATAACACTATATAAAGCCAGAAAATAGGCTGAATGGTTTCGAAATTTTCTGGAAGATGTGCCATGCTCGCCTAAACCAATCGCTCCTATCAGCATACACTTTAATAGTCAGTCAGCTATAGGACGAGCTCAAAGCAGCACCTATAATGGTAAGTCTCGACAAATACATCGGAGACGCAATACCATTAAACAGTTGATCTTTAATGGCGTGATTTCCATTGATTATATAAAATCAAATGAGAATCTTACGGATCTGCTTACAAATGGTTTTCCTAGAGATCAGATGTCAAATTTGACGAACGAAATGGGACTAAAGCTTACAATGCAAGAACCTTTGTAACGTAAACCCAACCTTGTTGACTGGAGATCCCAGAATCTTGGTTCAATGGGACAACTACGTTATGAAGTTTCAGTAAACACTTACTCATTCTGTTAAATAGAAATGATGTCTACAGAAAGAACTATGGTAAGCTAAGACTTCTAATGTTTCCTATATCTTGGTATATGAAGTGGAGTATGGTAGAATACTCTTTACAGAAAACACCTATGTAAGTGTGAAGTGGAGCCGCTTCTATGAGAGTTCTGTGAGACAAGAATTCTCCAAAATACTTTCTAAAACCAGACGGTTCATGGCCAAAACGAACACAATCATGAGAACAAAAAATGTGTTAGAGGAAATATTGTGTGAGTATTGTTGTCTATGTTACAATAAAGGCTGACTAGTTCAAGACATCATGTCATTAATTAGCTGAGTGGATCCGACAATATATCACTAGGAAAGGTTCAAAGCTAGAAGATATCTCTTTTGATGTAATATTTTCTTGTCTGTGTTCTCGTTAGAGTCTGCATATGTATTTGCATTAATTTCCATTCATGTGGGGGATTGTTGGAGAAAATTGAAAGAAATGAAACAAGTTACAAACCGTGGTTAACAACGTACTTTGATCTTAATTATGACTAGTTTTCATCAATAATAATTGGAAACTAATGAGTTTTTAATTATATATGTAACGAGTAGATATTTTTAGACTTTTGAATCACTCGATTACAATACCAGGTGAATGAGAAATTAATGCTCAAAGTAGGTGTTAAATAAGTTGAAATCAGCTCAGCTCGGCCTGTGCTCGGGCTTGGGCTTGTGCTTGGGCTCGGGTTACAGGCTGCAGGCTACAGGCCGGGTCCTACAAGCCTCATACCGGGTCCTATCTGAGGGAGAAGTTTGTTTAAATTTAAATTTCTCCCAGGTTGTTGTGATTGGCTAAGGTTGGGATTTAAAAGCTGTTGAGCTTAACTGCGCTCAGCTGACCTGAGCAGTTATCCGATCAGAGGGCTCAGATTGAGTAGTTATTTGATCTAACAGCTGTGAGCAGACCTGACGTAGTTTATCTGATCCAAGGGTTTAGGCCGTGCATGTATCTGATCCTACGGCTGTGGTTGAACTGGCGATAACAACCTGACCTCAGTTTTCTCCTATAAATACAGGTCGAGCTGACCTCTGTGGTCTATTAGGAAAATCGTTTAGAAATCAACCTTCTCCTCTTCTTTCAGCACTCTCCCTCTTCATATCACTTCCTGATTGCATACATCTTCATTTCTACATCCGAGAAGCTAGAAATATTTTACAGATTCGTTGAGTTCATATGCTGCAGTGCCGTTCGTCTGAACTAATTCCGTTGTATCTTGGAGACAATTGCTTCCTCTGGTTGGGCACAGTATAGCGGATCAATACGTCTTAAGGACAGAGTCCTGTACTCACCATGGTTTGTCTGCTGGGCTAAACTACTGAGCTGCTGTTAGCACAGTACTGCTAAACTGCAGTGCTGAGCTCAACTGTCTGGCGATCTGTCGCTGTGCTGTGCTCAGCCGTTTAGGCTAGAGCATCTGTTGTTCAGCAGCGTTGTTGTGCTGCGCTATGCTGCTATGCTCAGCTCCGCTGAACAGCTGATATCACATCACTGCTGTTCAGCAATGCAGTTGTGCTGAGGTCGACAGGTCGGCTGTCCAGTACGCAACGTCAATTGCGCTGCTTGGACCGGTCTGACTTGACTGATCGACCCGACCTACGCTGAGCTCGGCAGATCAGCCGCTGCTTTATTTCACAAGCATACACTGTACATAATTCGATTTTGTCTAACTTGATTGGCAGGTCTAGCCGTTGCTTTATTTCACAGGCATATACTGTACAAAATTTAATTTTGTCTAACTTGATTTATATCCAACAATAACTAGCAGGGTTTAGAGGATAAGTTTATCCTATTATTTTAAAGAAACCAAAAAGGCTTTGTTGTATCTTGAGAAGAAATTGTTTCCGCAAAAAGAAGGTAATTACATCACGCCTCAAAGTCATATAACTCCTATTCTCTATTAATTTTCGTTTACAGGAACATGAAACTGAGGACCAAAATAGAGCAAGCTTGACTTCTAGTTGGACAACTGTATCATATATGAAGCTTCATAGTCAAAATCGAATTGCTAAGTGGAAAAATACGGTGTTGGACGAAATGGTTGATTCACAATGTTCTATCACCACAACAACAATATCTAGTATATTCCAACGACAGCAAAAGCTACTATTAGAGTCTAGGAAGAGTGAGAGCAAGCAAACAATACCTCAATCCTAAGGGATAGAGAGTTTGCTTCTAATGAGACCCAACGGTTCTATATGTACATGCATAGATGACACAATAATAGAAATATTGTGTGTTAGTACACTAGTGAAGGAACACAAATAGAAAGCTTTCGATATTAAAATGGTCATAACTGTGTATATGGTAATAGTCTAATAGAGATTGTGGGTACGTGGAATCTGGTGAAGTGTGTTCAATTTGGATTTTTCATTCTCCGATTAAAAAAAAAAGAAAGAAACTTACATGGGCTGCTGCTAAGTTGGTCTTTTGGTTAGGCTCTCTTTCCGCCTTCGAGAAAAAAACCTGTTTTCGTGTAAAACCACCGTGTGCTATATACAATAGATTTGCAAGAATCTTGCGAAGTTTCTCACCGGCCGTGCACAAAGGTGATGGTTAGAATTGGTGGCCTAATCCTATCCCTAGTGGTTGCCCTCAGTATTTTGATATCCGACCCAACATGTACAGTACACCCACTAATCGGGTTCTTTTTTTACAGTTGGATCTAAACGAAAATCTAGTATGGCAAAAACTGTTGTATTTAGTGAAACTTAGTAAACTCAAACGGTTTTTCTACTAACTCACAAACACAATGGCCGATTGAATCATTCAACATAAATTTTCATCCAAGGTATCAAAATTAGGCCAACTACAACCATTTACATATACATATGCGTGTACAAATGTGTGTGTTTGTGTCGGGGTGTGTTTACACACACACACATATATATATATATATATATATATATATATATATATATATATATATATATATTAGAGGGTGGTCCTTAGTTGATTCAAGGTCATTATCTTACTGTTATGAAATGGAGACCGTATTTTCATCCTGACACACACATATGTGTACATGAGAATAAATTATTGGCTGCTTTAACAATCTTTTTGCTAAACAAAAATTTCTTTATTTTCTCACATCAAATTTTCATATGAAAATATTAATAGCTGAATTGTCTGAACATATAGTGCAGAAGTGTAGTCCAAGGCCAACATCATGGCATTTGTAATCGTCTTTTACATGGAAAAAGAAGATCAACTCAAAATATAATATGTACTCCAATAACTTTCATGGCATTATTTAAATACTGTTATAATTCATTTGTTACTTTCCTTTCCCTTTATTTAATATCTTGGGTACAGATTGTTATAGTATATCTCATATTTTTACGTTACATAGGAGGTGAGGGTGGGTTTTGCAGCAACTGGTAAGGTTGTTGCTTTGTGATCTTGACCTCATAGGTTCGAGCCGTGGAAACAGCCTCTTGCACAAAGTATAGGGTAAGGCGGCATACTTTGCGATCTGACCCCTCTTCGGATCCTGTATAAATACGGAAGTCTAATACACCGCAAATGCCCTTTTATGGGAGGTGCAAGAGTTGAAACGGGAGAGGAGCAGTAAACAAAGCATTGACAGAGATTACAAAATCAACAACAATAACAACATTAACTTATTGTCTTAGATTAGAGGCTCTCGGTTATGACGGGTACATAGATTACAAAATCATTTTTAGAAAAGTTTTACACATTTCAAATCATAGGGGACCCTTCCTTGAATAAAGCCCTACCCCCATCAGCTTTCAAGTAGATAAACAAGTTCAGGGTAGTGACATCAACTACCGGCTATTGGCCTTTGTGAAAGCTTCTTCTCGATATCTTTGATCCCTTTCCAAGCCTCCCTCTTCGTCCATGATCATGGGTCGCTCCTGTCTTGTAGTTCGATACACTACTCTAAGGTCAGTTGCCTATACAACATCTTGATTTTGTTGCGCAGTCAGCTTTGGTTATGGCTACACCCTCTGTAGACAAACGATTTGATTCAAGCCACTCCACTACTGGGGCAGTATAGCCTGTTCTTTTATGTCTGATCGTTGTAATTTGACCGATGCTTGATGCTTTTCTATTGCATGAATGCGCTGCCGCACTCGAAGTCTCTCCTTGAGGCTTTCCGGTTATATTTGACAATTGAATCAAGTAAATTAAGCAGAAGGTTTTCCACGTTTCCATTTCCAATCGAGTGAAGGAAAAACTTTTCCTTGACTTTAGAATATGATGGAATAAAGCAAAATGACTTACTAAATTGGTTCCGCTTTTTACATTGTGAAGTAGCAGTTGATCGATACAGCTTGGCACAGTTTTCATTATGGTCATCCGGAAACAGACCGTGTGTGTTTCTAACACATAGATATGTTTGCGTACATCTAACCTCCCATATTCCGACATAGACGGAATACTCTAAGACAATAGGTAATGTTGTTGTTAATAGAAAGTTTTCCAATAATGTATTCGTAGAAGTAGAAGGAGCATCCTGAGCGATGGAGAGCACATCCCAAATGCATCTTTATGTAAGCATAGACGGGAAAGAAGAAGAGTTGTTACATGCCAACGCCTTTAAAGCATGCCCTTGCTTATAGCAATCCTTGTGAACTGCTGGTTCAATGTAGGCTATATTTTAGTGAAATAGTTCCGTTGGGTTTCTTTAGATCAACGTAGATGGCAGAACGTTTCAACCCTAGAGCAAACCCTGTCGGCCTCAAGACTCTTTCTTTCCATGTTAAAGAAGAAGTCCCTATCTAAAAGTATAGGATTGGATGCATCTACATGCTCCAGAAAAATCCTACAAAAATTCTTAGTTAGAATGAAAACACACCTTGAAACTTTAAGGCATCAAAACAAGAGTCCCTCTGAATCATATCATAGGCAGATTTCCACCTCTTTTGCTTTGTGAGTTCTCTGGTTTAGTCGTGTAACATGTGCCAGGAATAAGTAATGAATGGTCACACTAGCCCCGAGCTAGTTGCTAGCGTCTTTCACAGGCACTTCTGATAATCAATCATAGAGTGTTGTTATAGAGAACCTACTGATCCTATCAATGGAATAGATATGAGAGGAAGATAGTGAACAGAGGTAAATGATCAACTAAGCATGAAGAATTAGTTGAGTAAGAGTTCGTTTTTTGACCACAAACTAGCCAGTAAGAATTGAACCTACGAATTCGTCAATCATGAATTGGACATTTTCACCACTCAAGCATGGGTGCATAGAGACTCGGCAAGTGAACTCAGCAGGTCTATTTCTTGAACTTGCAATCGAGAAGGCCTTCTAAAAGCAACAAGGAGCATTTACAAAGTCAGACACATTGATATCACTGGAAACTGAAACGAAAGCATATCATTTTAGATAATCAAGCCATAGCAACATTCATCAGTTTGCCCCAACTCCAAAAAGAACTCATATCCTTTGGACATGCGAGGCCTAAACGACCATAATAGAGATCGCATTACAACACCTAACCCCAGGTCTCCATCCACCAATCCAGAGTTCAAGAGAACCACGATACTTAAATTACTCTAATAGCCACCTTAGACGGACACAATAATTACAAGAAGAAACTGAAACTCCATGGCAAGATCTTTACCCTAAATCTGACATCCCCGACAAAGAATGTCTCATGTTCAATCAAGGGTTTCTACGCTCGCCGAGGAATAAAGTGCAGCAGACGTAATGAAATTGTTGAATTCCCTTCAAATAGAAATCTTTTTTAAAGTCAGTCGTGAGCTGTAGGCTCAAGTAGTAGCTAACTAAAGGAAATTTCCGTAGTTGAATGAGAAGGACGTTGTAAACTATCCAGCAGATAATATAGAAGACTCTTATCAAACTGAACAATATACTCTTTCTTAGTTTATGACCTAAACATACTCAAGAAACGCCAAAACGGATATCTCAGAAAACGTTGCAACCATTCTTTCTAGACATAAACGTTATTTACAGTGCTGAACGTTCCTTTTTATAAGATAATAATTCATCTTAATCGCATTTACAAGATGGTAATTCATCTTAATCGCATATATTAGAATTATATGTACGAGATAGGCTTTATTGCATTACCACGTGTTTATTTTCCGGAAAGCAAGCCAATTGTCCCTACCAATTTTATCTATCTATAAGTATGAATGACACTCACATCTATTCTCAAACCGTCACTTTATAATCTGTTGGTTCTACTTTTTAATTACTATTGGACAAAACTAGAGAAGATAGGTCTTCAAGAACTCATGTAGCTTTACTGATATAGTGATATTAGCTATAATTATACTTTTTTTAATACAAAAAAATGTATTTATGCTATTGTTAGGATTCATGCGGTCATCCTCGTATATGCTGTATATATATATATATGGCCCACTGATGCACAAGGACGTTCCAGGGCACTTAAAAAGACCTTCATGAGGAGGTTCTCATGGCCTAAATCGGTCCAGATCCCCGAAAGAATGAAATATATGGTGTAAAACTTATCTAATCATAAATACTGTTTAAATTTTGAACGGCAGTAGGTAGGTAAGCAAGACAATTCAATTTTCTTCATCTTCATCCCTTGTGTACCATTATTGTCTCTGCTATAATTTATAGAGGACAAAAGGAAACTAAAAGTCTCATTATCTCTATAGAACGCTTTCATTTAAAGATCTATAAATCGATGTTTGCAGGTTATATTGATTTCATTATACTAAACTCATCAAAAGTGAAATATTACCATCTTATTTATTTCTAATATCGCGTAATTTTTTGTTAAATCAAAAACAGCACCATTCCACTGTTCTCCTTAAATACCTACATACACACACACACACACACACTCATATATATATATATATATATATATATATATATATATATATATATATATATATATATATATATATATATGTATATGTATGTATATGTATGTATATATGTATATATGTATGTATGTATGTATCTATATATATGTATGTATATATATATATATATATATGTATGTGTGTATATATATATATATGTATATATGTGTGTATATATATATGTGTGTGTATATATATGTATAAGCGAAAAACCTTTAGGTCTACCGGTTGAGTAGCATTATCCCATTCCCGAGTCTCGAGTTCGATTCCCCTCCCCAATTTTAAATATATATATATATGTATGTATATATAAAAACGTTCATGGTCAAGTAACTTTTGTTTTCAAGTAATAGTACGTAACTATTGAAAGCTTATAGCTGTGTTTTACAAATGTAATGCTTATTTTTGTACTTTTAGCTTTTAGTTTATGAGAAGCCGTCCAAAAACCTTGCTTTCATGAAGATATTATTCAAATTTTGAGAACCAGAAATGATGTTGAATGCTTCTAACATCAAGAAGTCATTTTCAATTCACCCAAGCTATGACAACTTTGTGTGCGTGCATTGTTTTCTTTGGGAATAAACAAAACGTACAAACCAAATGCTTTATAAATTTTATTTTTTTGGCTACATGCCAAGTGCTTTCTATATTTTCAGATCATAGTGTATCTCATGTTCACTTGTTGAATATGTCAACCGGTCTATTTTAGGCAATAGATAGCAATCTCTTGAGCATGCTTTGTTTAAATCAATGTAACTTATACGCATTCTCCGACTCTTGTTAGGTTTTGGCACCACCATAAAATTGGCTAATCAGATCGGGTAAAGAACTTCTATATTAAACTTGACAGCAGACAACTTGCTGACCTCTTCTACGATTACTTTGTTCCTCTCATGAGCAAAGTGTTGCTTCTTTTGCTTAACTGGTTTAATGTTTGGATCCATATTAAGCTTGTGCTCCACCAGAGTTGCAGAGATTCCTGGCATATCTTCAGCTACCCATGCAAAGATAATCACAAACTCTTTAAGTAGATTCTGAGTTGGCATAACAGTTTGGCTGGCTTCCAAGTTCAAATCTTTATCACATTATTCGGCCATTCTGGGTCAAAGATGAAATCTTGGACGTATATCATCAGACTCTGGTTTTTCTTCGGGTTTGAGGTACAATATTGTTGAGGCTAACCTAACGTGAGGGCAATTTTCCTTTGACCGTAACTGCACATCAGATTTGTGCTACTTGTAAATCCGCATGCATAGTCATCACCCATCTCTGGTTGGGAATTTTAGATCGACATTCAGTAGGAACACGATTGCCTCTAATTCAATTAGGGTCGACCTACCAAGAAAATATTATAAGCCGACCTTTCTTTCAAAATGACGAAACCCAGCCAGAAGGTTTGACACTTTAGATGATCACCAAAGGTTACTGATAGTGTAACCAGACCTACTGGCTGCACCGATGCTCGAGAAAACTCAAACAAAAAAATTGATATGGGATGTAATGAGTTGTCCTGCAGCTCAAATGCTTAATATACAATATGTTACATAACATTAGCCGCACTTCCTGTATCAACGTAAACTCAGTGCATCTTCATAATGTTATATAGGGCAAGGTTGAAAAGAATGTATATCATTTACCCGTCATTGTCATATCCTAGGAGGATTGGATTTTTAGGCCCATATATTAACTTATATGATAACCTGGTCTTTTTTGGGATGATATATATATGAACTTTCAGCATTCCCAGGCTTTGGCCTTGACCTTGCATACCAGGTTCACCAGAAATCGTACAAATAACAGCTTTTACCTAATGCTGAGCTACAGGATCAGGACCATCTTCTTCTTCATCATGCCAGAGAGGTTGATCTTTCTTGCGTTTCTCTTTATGAGGTGGCCGGTGAAAGTCTAGTCGACCGTGCAATCATAACTTTGGATTATATAATTGTTAGAGGTGGCCCTTTCAATAAGACGCTCAATTGCACGTGGTAACTACCTGTAATTTTCAGTATCTTGACCAATGTAGCAATGATACTTGCATTATAGCTTGTGATTCCTCTTTCAGCTCGCCCTTGCAATGCTTGCAAATCCTTCAGTAATCCATCTTTCTCTATCACTACCAAGATTCTCTCTTTGGAGGACAGGAGATGTATCTTTTTATCTCAGCCACCTAGTCAATCAAATACATTGTGTTTAGCCTTCGACTCTTTACGAGATTCTTTCTTAGATTCAACCCGGACAATCTTGCAGTAAGCCTGCTTGGCTTTTTCTCCAACATGTTTCCTCCTCACGAGGACATACTGGTGGGATGTTTTCGATAGTGCTCTTAAAGATTTTAGACTCTTCTCGTGTAGTTGGAAAAAGAGGAGGTCTGGCCTTATCTCATTAACAAATGCTGCAACCATGACTCTATATTTTAGACTCTGACTTTAAAGACTCGTCTATGAAGCGTTGTATATATTGGAGGATAGATTTCTCATGTCCTTAACTTAAGGACATCAAATGTGAAGAGTTTTTGATGAAGGGTTTAGAGGATATAAATTGTGCCTTAAACCTTTGGGCCAATTGCTTGAAAGAGTAAATTGCCTGAAATGTCGACTCTTGAAACCATCTGCAAGCATTTTCTTTAGATGTAAAAGGAATGTTTTACACCTCAGAGGATCATGTACATTCTTTACATTCATCGCTTTTTGAAACTAGAAGTGGTGACCTATCTGGTCTAACGCAGGTGTCTATCTTAGGCACTTTAAAATTATCTACCACAATAAACTCGATAATATCTTTGAAAAATGGGATTTTCTACACTGCATGTGTATACTCCTTCCTGCTTGAAGATGGCTCATCTCCAGTACCTCCATGTTAGAGGTAAGGTAGTGATGTACGATGTACATATTTAGAGTGACGCGTCTTGACCCTCAAGGGCTTTCTCTAGGAAGGCGGAGCATTGGCTTAAGGTTTTTTACAAAATGCATGATTTAAATAACGTGTGTTAAAGAAATGCATGGCACAATTTGTTACTTGACATGTTTTTGCGACAAACTTGCCTTATATACTTTATATATAATGTTGCCGTACTAACAATCCATGAAACTTTAAAGCTTAAATCAAATGGAAAACATTTTTTGTGTTTAAACTATTCTCAGGTGCCACCATTAATGAACTAAACTAGTTCATTAAGTGAAGTACTTAGTTAAATGAACTAAGTAGTTCATTAAATGGAGAAATATTTGGAGAAGGCATGATGGCAACAAACATGGAAATGGAAAGTCTCCTTCTATACTCATTCACATGTTTTTTTAATATATATTATATATATATTCAGATTTTTTAAAACACACAATACACATATATTCTGACGTACTACCGTTACGTTACATATATTACGAACGTACGTCAACACCACACCACTATACTTACCTCATATTTATGAGTATATTCAGATCTTATATCATATGATATAAGTCATGGTGATGAAAAAATTGTTACAACACGTTACAAGGTTGTAAACAAAAAATTATTGTATCGGGTGACAACCGAAACTTCGCCAACGTGTCACGTACTTGCCATATATAGATGGCCAGCCCCTACACTTTAAAAATCGCCACAAATTTCGTGGCTAACATGGTACACTCAGCCATAAAATCATTCCATGTTGGCACATACAAATCACCTCTAATAAAGGTCAAATTATGGAGATTCCAAATTTACTTTTTAAGCACATGTGGACACCAACTTTAATCAGCCGTTAGAGCTGAATATTCAAGTTATTTTATGTATATTATGTGTGACATAATATATATAACATGTGCAAAAAGTTTGAATTTAATCGGAGAACATTCGCGTATCGACAAAAGTCGAAAATCCAGTTTTCTACGAACATAACACATGGAACGTTTTTTTTTGGCATGACATGTAGCATGTATCTAGACACTTTTTACATATTCAATACATATTAAAGTGTTCAAGAATATTCAAAATAGTACTGATTGGAATATATCATACATGTGTAATTATTGTGCACTATTTTACAAAGTTTACGAAAATAAAATTCAGCACATGTTCAAGATGCATATACACGCCTACTACAGCCTTGGTGGAGCTTATGTGGAGCTTAATTGGCATCTAAATTGGTGGAAAATAAGCCACACAACGTTAGTGACATAATGGAGAAACCTACACAAGGTAACATTTCAAACCTTCTAGCAAATGAAACACATGCTGAAAATTCAACGTGTGAGAATAAGAGCTGGCCGATTTTTTGTCTTAAAGATTGATCAATTTTCTTCTCAAAATTCAAGGGATTGATGTGTAGTAGTATAGTAACATTTCAAAGTCTTGAGAATATAGCACATGCTGAAAATTCAGCATGTGAGACAATAGAGCTGGCCGAATTTATGGTCTTCAATTGTGATCAAAATTGCTTCGAAATTTGAGGGGATTGATTGTAGAATATTTGGCAATGTTTTGAACTTCAATTTGCATGTTTTATGTTTTATTCTCAGATTTTTACAGATGACAAATCTCATCCAATCAAGGAGTGTCAAGTAAGCAAGGTCAAGATAATCATCCAATCAAGTTGTACCAAGGAAGCAAGATGATGTCACATCTACACAAGACATTCTTCCAAGGACTTAAAAGAGAATTCTCAAGATGGGAGGGAAGCCCTAGGGGGGGCAAGACAAGATAAAAAGAAGAGAAGAAGAGCCACAAATGAATGACAAGTCTCATAATTTTCAAAGTGCAAAAAGACTCTCTTCTTCTACATTTCTTTCTTCTCCTTCTCTCTCAAGCCTATTGTACTCATATTCAAACATATTGAATAGGATTTGTTCATACCACCATACATGCATCATTGTTGTAAAAGGTTGATCAAGGTGTGATCAAACCTTCATCCGTTTGGTGGTGGTGTTTGTGATCATTGTGATTGCTTGTATCGTTTGTAAAGGGTTGGAGTTGGTGTGTAACTCTAGCAACACGTGTGGTAAGGTGTTAATTTTGTTTAGTGATAACCGAGGAAGGTGTTCTTTACTTTACTGCACAGTACTTTCAGTTTTCATCATTCTGCATCCATTTCTTTGCAATCTTAAAAATAGCAAAAAAATTTCAAAAATTGTAAAATTTTGCAGAAACATAGCGACACCTCTTAAGTTTCATTTGGCATAAGTTTCAACCCATTTCGATAAGTATAAGCCAATCAAACGTTAATAGTTCTGAGACTATTGCAGTCTAATTTTCAGACTTGTAAAGGTTGAGAACTTGAACGTATTTGACCTACTTACCAAAGGAATTTTCAGAACTATTTCAACCCATTAAAATACACATCTTAAGGGGTTTGTCATTAAATTTTCAGATCATTTGGATTCACGGATTAATAGAAATAAAGTTTTCAAATCAGAGTACTGTTTCTGGCAGATTTGCATAATCTGACCACAAACAATTTTTCAAAGGGTTAGAGGTTGAATTTTGATCTGAAATTTTTAGGGGATACTCAGAACATCTGAGAGTAGAATCTCTCCAAATTTCAGAATTTTTGAAGATCTATAACCTAGTTTTTCAAACGTTTCAAATCAGGATCTGAAAACAAAAGCTCTTTTCAGAAGTTGGGTTTTTGGGTTAAAACATTTTAAAAACCAATATTTCCGCACCCACTATCATTTGCCATAAATTCATCCCTTAGTTTAGAAGAATATTCTTCAGACTTATGCCTTCCTTGATAGTCATCATGAAGGTCTTCAACAGTCTGTGTGGCTTTTGAGGCCTTTCTTTTGATATGTTCGACCAAAGACACATTCATATCTTGAGCAACATATTTTATAGCTTCCATATATTCTTTATAAGTGATTCTTTAGTATTCATCATGGCGCTCAACTCGCTTATTGAAGTCCTGCTACAGCGGAGAGTTGTACCCTCTATTTCTTGGACGATGAGATGATTCATCACCCTTATGTTGGTTTATTATAGCCATTTCAAGGTTAGCTTTTGAGGTTTTTGGATAAGAAATATAGGGAAATAAGGCCTGGTTTGCCCTTTTTCTAATGCAAACATCGCGATGTTAGGTCATCCTTAGATCGAAAGATAATCTGGATAAAAAATACGTAGAATTAGTCTCTGTAAACCTGCGAGAATCAACAACATTAGACGCCTCGAAGTTGTTACTCCAGGAAAAACCGTTTGCCTATCAAGTGAGTTGTGGGTTGTTCCATATTTGACATTTAACGTATCATGGAATTTAGAGAAACTTCTCCTTTTGTGGAAATACTGTGTAATTTGAGAGGAATATCTTAAATTATGTCTAAATGTGTTGAACATACCCTCTTTCTGACGGCATTCATTCCTTTTGTATACTTTGACTGGTCAATGCATGCTTCGAGCCTTCTTGTACTACCAAGTGTCCTATCTTGCTGGTGCATCTTGGCAAAGTGTCGTTAATTAGCTAGCGCCACGTGTCGTTGCATGGCTCAACTACCCACGTGACGTGAGTTGCCTTGGCTGAGCTAGTTCGAGTTGAGAGCTTCTGTGTGCGTCTGGCCGACCTGATGATTGCGATTGTCCTAACAGCTGTGACTGACTTGACGATGGGACCGACGTTAAACAGACGTCTTATGTCTCTTAGACAATGCCAGCCTGGCGATATATTTGAGTTTGAGTGTTTGGTCCAAATCCTGGGCAGCCTATATATTTGTGGAGTCAGTTGATGATGACTGTTAAAAATTGATCTGATTACATTTGTCGATTATAAAAAATGTGTTGGTTTTGCCAGTCCATCATTGTGTGTCATTGTGATGGTTTTGCCAGTCAATCATTGTGTGTCATTGTGAAGATTTAAAAAGGGGTCTCGTAACTTAAGAGTAAGTTTAAACGATCACAATATTACATACTCCGTACTAGATCTCCTGAATATAGGGGACTTTCTTCAGTACTATATCTCTTACGTTTTGGGGATCGTGAGTCATTGAAAACATCTATATCATCGATATCAGAACAGCCAGAAAAATATAATTATCATTTACATACAGCTTTCTATAGCACTTATGCTTGGTTTATCTATCATGTATGTCGGTAACTTGTCATTATGTGTTATCAGAAAACAACTTCTATGTGTTTCTAAGATATAAATATAGTTGCGTACATTCGATCCATCATACTCCGTTATAGACGAGAGCTTCTAAAGCAATGGTGTAAATTGTTGTTGTATGTCGTTAACTTGTGAATGGGACTTGTTTTAGGGACCTATCTCCTGATTCTTTTATCGTGTCTATTGAATACTAGCTTATATTTTGGTGACTGTAGATCAACCATCGAAAGTTGAAGTAGATGTTGGATTTAAATTAATAAATCACTGAATAGGACCGTTTAATCGAATCAATGGACAAAGTAACAAAATGCGGAAAATATACCTTGCTCCATTGCCGTTGTTAATCTGAACACGTACGCTCCGGCTGATGAAGAATCTGGCGTGATCCAAGGATTCACGACCTCCCACCAATTGTTAATATGC
The DNA here is from genome assembly GCA_036186865.1 of Eustoma russellianum. Classification (NCBI taxonomy): domain Eukaryota; kingdom Viridiplantae; phylum Streptophyta; class Magnoliopsida; order Gentianales; family Gentianaceae; genus Eustoma; species Eustoma russellianum. The sequence goes on along the minus strand of AP025072.1, from coordinate 827,988 downwards.
CCCTTGAACCGGAATCAACAATTCACTGCTTTACCCGATGGAGAGGTTAGTCAGTGTGGACTTTATAGAAAATTTGGCACACCCCCTTTTTCCTGTATGTAAAACCGATTTCTACCTCTGATGATATGAGGAGATGAAGCGTTCTTCATATAGAGGGGATGGAAATGATCTGATAGGTATAAGGTTTTAAATTTAATCTTAAATTTAAAACTCAACCTTATCTTCCTATTAAATATTATCCAATATTTAATTATTGTGCCAATAATTATCTACTAGCCACACGTGGGTTTCGCCCCTCGGGGACCAGATGTCGTAACTTTATGGTCGTTGCACTTTGAGCCCATCCATCGCGGTCTCTGACCATATGACTATCTACATATTCGGGGATTCCATTTAAACCACACTATACATCCACAAGTATACCCGATGATCACTTAACATGTGGATGTTTTACGTAACAATTAATATTATTACGTGACATATGTGACATATAATATTATCATACATAACGTCCACCTTATGATTAATTCGTATAAACCTTATCAACGTGCTGCGCATTACACGTATCTCGAATTAATCCCAACACTAGACACATGCAAGATTTTAATCATGGATTACGTATTTTTTTAATATCATCATAATCGTTTTATATAGATATTTATGGTATAAACAAATAACAAGTAACTACCCTATATGTTTATCCCAATGAGATAAATTATCAACAAAAAAAAAAAACTTGGTTATCTCAATTCAAATAAAACTTTTTTAGATAATGTATTAATGTATTAACAAGTTTCAAATTTTCATTCTCGATGGAGTCAGGGGCACACTCGGATTTGGAATATGATGGAAGAAATCAATGTGACTCACTAAATTGGTTGCGCTCCTTATATTATGAAGTAGCAGTTGGTCAACACAGCTTGACGTAATTTTCATTATGAGTCATCTGGAAACAACTTTCGTATGTTTCTAACACATGAGTATGGTTGTGTACATCCGACCCCCAATATGGCGGGAGACTCTAAGTCAATGGGGGTAATGTTGTTGTGGTGGTGTATTAACAAGCTTCAAGAAAACTTAGAAGAGAAAATTTTCAACAAAACTAACCAGTTTTCAAACCGCTAATTTTATATAATGTACTAATCAAGTATCTCAAATATAACTATTGGGTTATACGTGGGACTGGTTACTACTTACTAGTAGTCCCTAATTTGGTGGCAAAAAATTATACCCTGGTTTTAAGGTCATTCTACCGTTCCAGTCCCATGAAGAGTTGTGAATGATAAAAATCATGAGTTCAGTGGTCTCCTGACATGGTGAAGACTTTACGCAAAGATCTACACAATGTGTATTTCTGTAATCTATGCCTTCGGCCTATAAACAATGAACCAGTAGTACCTAACTTAGAATGAGTGATGTGAGTTTTTATTCTGTGGACGGTCACATTAGCAACTTGCAGATCCCTAATTGACATTTTAACATTCGAAAATGACTCTCTAACCATCAAAGAATCCACTAGAAAATGGTACACGAGTTTTACTCTAAAAGTAATTTCCGGCTATAAAATTCCATTCTTTTCTTCTCTTCTTTTCTAAGGCCACTTGCAGAAGGTCCTTTTCGACTTTGGACACAATTTTTTAAGTGTTTTTTTTTCCTCTTATAGAAAATCTATTGAATCACAAAAGATTTTCGAAACATACAAAGTAATTATTGTCCAGAATATTGAAACCTCGATTCTAAAATACAACTATATGATTTTGCAAAGTGTTTTTTTTTATTGTAATATTTGTCCTGGTCGCAATACCTCCTTTTTTGCTTGACTAAATTCTTTTCTTTCTCAATCATGCAACAAGAAATAGATACGCAGGAAAAACGATATGCCGGCACTGTATTTCAGTTCACTACATTCTTTTTCTCACCTTTAACAAATTAGAAGCAGAACATAAACTGCAATTTATACCTTTACTTAAAGTATAACCCATCGAATAACGATGTTATATAATATGTGTCTACTGACATTAAATGTTAACTTTTTACATTTCTTTCTTTTTATACGAAAACGGTTAACCTAAGTTGACCTTAAAGCTTAGATTTCGCACAATATAACTGATAAACCATAATTAACCATCAGTTAGTCAGCAAGAGTCAAACGTTTCAACTTCAGCAACTCAGCACTCAAAATACTGCAGTTCAGCGGTTCAGTACCCCAGCATGGCTGTTCAGCTTCGGCTGCATCTCAGCGTGGCAACATGACATTGAAGAATCCGCCCAGGTCTGCACCTCGGCACTAACTTCAGTTTATGTTCCAATGCCGCACTTCAAACTACTACAGTGGAATAGAGCCAAGTCATGCACTTCGGCAAAGTTCAGCAGTGTACCACAGTGAGTCATGCACTTCGGCAAGGTTCAGCTATGTACCACAGCAAATGAACCAAGTGCAATAATACTTCGTAGGACTCTCAGACAGAAATGAAATTCAAATATCATGACTACAGCTGGGTATTCTTCCTGAACACGCTAATGATATAACAGTCGGCCTACTAATTACATCAACCAAACCGGCCTATTAGTCACATCAGTCAGACTATTAATCATATCAGCAGACCTACAGCGTCCTAGGCTTTCTGCCCCAAACAAACATCTTATCCAATTATCAACTATCAGAAGCCGAAGGCGGGAAAAGTCTATAAAAGCAAGGCAACCAAAACAAAGAAAGAGGATCCGGATTTAAAAACATTCATACTCTAAAGCATATTCAGACACTCTGCTCCTCGGCAAATATTGTGAGAAATTCCTAACTCACCCTTTCACCTTATAATCTCAGTGAGATATGGCCCAAACTAACTTGAGCATCGGAGGGTTTTTCCCGGGGTCAACCCCCCGGGACCTCTGACCTGTGCTTCTTTGTGCAGGACATTTGACGCTATTCAAGCTACACATTCTCAATCCCAGTTAACAAATCCTTCATGTTAATTGACTGAGCTATTTTGAGGTCATCTAGACCCTTGGTGAAGATCCGACTTCATCATTTGGTGCTAGAAGAAGGGCCCCTTAGTCCCTTAACCCAGTAAAAAGTTCAAACCCAAAACAGCCAACAATTATTTATGACAAAAGGTGGACGAGAAGGTTTGGGTGAGTCATCCAACCCACCAAGACGCATGGTTACGCGTTCAGCCGCCCTAGAACAGGTTTCTCGGGTACCTGAATCTCCTATGCCTAATCCTGATCCTGTCCCTGAAGCTTCAAAGGAAGTAAGGGAGAAAGCGATGAAATACATTTCTAAGAACATGGAAATGTTCGAAGCCATGGTACGGCATCTCAAAGGCAAGCAGCCGGAGGTGCAAAATATGGAGGTTGATCCACTCCCTCCTCAGAGAGAGGTATCACAAGGCCACTCTTCTAGGCCGCATAAAGGATTCATGGCGGATGCTAGAAGACATAGTTTCAGACCTCACTTAAGTGTGAGGTCAAAATTGTTGAAAAGCGTCCCCAGGAACGAAGAAGTTCCTCGCAGGCCGAGGGTTTACTATAAAGAGCACAATCAAGAGTTTGTGCAAGCAGTCCAGGATAGTCCTTTTTCCTAGGATATAGCAGTATCTGGCACCCGACAGTTTTAAGGTACCAAAGATGGATACTTATGATGGAACCACAGACCCAACAGACCATCTCTTTCAGTTTCAAACTGCAATGAGTCTGAAAAACATCCCAGACCCGTTGCGTTGCAAGACTTTCCCTTTGTATTTAAGGGGTAAGGCTAGGAGATGGTTCCAAGAGCTTCCATCAAAATCTGTGAAGTCTTTCAAACAGCTGGCACAAAATTTCAAGTCACAGTTTGTGTCAAGCACCCCGTTTGTGAAGAACTCATCCCATCTAATGACCCTGAGGCAAGGTCCAGATGAATCTGTCTTACAATACATGCAACGTTTTTCAGACGAGTCACTGCAGGTTAGTGACAGAAATGAAGGCGTTAAAGCCGTAATCTTCATTAACAGATTACGGGCAGGTCGCCTCTTCTCACAACTAGCTGAAGAGGGACCTACCACCTTAAGGGAATGCTTGGAGAAGGCTCACCAGTTTGCCCGAGGAGAAGAGGCAAACAGATTAAAGAGAGAGGCTGAGCATTCAGCCCGGCAAGAAAGCTGACCTAGTTCAAAGAAGGAAGACCGACGCCATGAGGGAAAAATCGCGATCGGCGCAGCGCGTTTGATCGTTTAGGCGGTAAAGATAAAGGTGGTAAGGAGGGCTTACCACTGTTGGCTTCACAACAATATATTCTGACCGTCATGGAAAAAGATGGTCTGAGAACAGAACCAGAGCCTATGAACGGGCCTAAGATGAAGAGAAATCCTAGATATTATTGCCACTACCATAGAGATATCGGGTATGATACTGAAGATTGCAGGCAGCTGGCTTAGGCTATTAAACGACTTATCGAACAGGGGTATTTAAAACAGTTTTATGACCCTCGATTACGCTTGAACAACCGCCAGGATTATCACAGGGATCCCCAGAAAGACAAATGTCGTCCAGAGTCTCCACCCCGGCACCGCAGAAATGAGGATGATAGAGAGCAGGGGAGGCATGGGGCTGCAGGTCAGCCCCAAGTCAATGCTATTATATATACAATTTCTGGAGGCCCACCTCACTCAGGCCAGAGAGCACCTAGTTCCTCAGGAACCTGATCAGACCAACATCTAAAAGAGCTAAGATGGCAAGAGAGCTGACTTATGGTCCAGAAGACCCCATTCATCTAGACTCCAACAACATAGGTATAGTGGTAGAGCTGTGCGTGCACTTTCCTCCAGATAGAGTTGTGCAGGTCCAACACGTTTATGTGGACATCGGCAGCGCTGTAAATATAATGTTTTATCGGGTGTATCAGCAGCTTGGGTTACTCGATTCCTTGATGAAACCCGTTACCTCGTCCTTGTATAGATTCACCAGAGCTGCAGTACGGCCGACAGGCCTGGTCACGCTCAGCTGCAGCTTTGGCAAACCCCCTGCCTATCGATGCATATGGATAGACTTTCTAGTTATCAAGGACGTGTCCCCATATAACGTCATATTGGGTCGTCCAACCTTGGTGGCATTAAAGGCTATTGTATCACCCTTGCACGTTAGCATGAAGTTTCCTACCCCAAAGAGAGTGGCTACAATCCAAGGTGATACACAAGTGGCACAGAGTTGCTACGCCATTGCTACAAAGGGAAACGAATCAGTTCAGTAAGTCAGTCTTGATGAACTAATACCCTCAGACGAGGAACATTTACAGTCAGATGATGCGGTGCAGGATTTCATCCTTGATCCGAGCAGACCTGAAAATGTTATAAAAATTGGGACTTGGATGCCATCTGAACTGTTAGCTCAGCTACAGGATCTGTTGAGAGAATTCATGATTAGCTTCGTATGGACTGCAGAGAATATGCCTGGGATACCTCCACATTTCGCTGAGCATAAGCTAAATGTTGATCCTCTGGAAAAGCCAATAAAACAGAAGAAGCGGCATTTCGCACCAGAACGGAATAAAGTCATTGAAGGAGAAGTTAAGAAATTGTTGTCCATAAAATTCATTGTGGAAGTGCTTTTTCCAATCTGGTTGGCTAACCCAGTGGTGGTCCCCAAGCAGGACGAGTCTTGGAGAATGTGTATAGATTACACTGATCTCAACAAAGCATGTCCAAAAGATTGTTATCCACTCCCAAAATCGGCAGGCTAGTGGATTCAACACTTGGGCATGAAATCTTTGACTTCTTGGTCGCCTTCAAAGGCTATCATCAGATCCTCATGGCATTAGAAGATCAGGAAAAGACTGCTTTCATAACTGAGTCAGGGACTTACTATTATGTAACTGTGCCATTCGGGTTGAAGAACGCGGGGGCCACGTATCAACGTGTGGTCAATTCCCTGTTCAATGAACAAATTGGCCAGATAATGGAAGTCTATATTGATGATATATTGATCAAGACCAGGACTCTTGATCAATATATCAGAAATTTAAGGGAAGTTTTTACTGTGCTGAGAGACTGACGCATGAGACTAAACCCAAAAAAGTGCATGTTTGGGTACGCACTGGAAAGTTCTTGGGATATATGGTTTCCAAAGATGGGGTACAGGCAAACCCTGCTAAAATTGAGGCTTTACAAAACATGCATCCCCCTAGGAACGTAAAGGAGGTGCAAAGGTTGACTGGTCGAATCGCTGCACTGAGCAGATTCCTGTCCAAATCTGCTGAGAGGTCCCTTCCTTTCTTCTAGGTCCTGGAGAAAAAGACAGTTTTCCAGTGGGACGAACAATGTCAGAAAGCCTTCGACGAGTTGAAATCTCATTTGGCTGAAGTGCCAATGCTTACTTTGCCTCTACCCGGAGAAGAGCTATATATATACCTTTCAACGTGCAAAGAAGCAGTTAGTGCAGTTCTACTCAGGGAGCAAGATAATGTACAAAGGCCCATATATTTTGCCAGTAAAATTTTACATGGGCCCGAAGTAAGATATCCCAACGCTGAGAAGATAGTTTTAGCACTTGTAGTGGCAGCAAGGAAGTTCAGGCCTTACTTGCTGGCTCATCCTATCATTGTGGTCACTGATCAGCCTTTGAAGCAAATCTTATCAAGGCCAGACACATCTGGCCGAGCTGCAAAATGGGTCGTGGAGCTCGCGGAATATGATATCCAATACAAAACAAGAACTTCCATCAAAGCCCAGGCATTAGCAGATTTCTTGGCTGAAGGGATATCCATGGAGGAAGATGTCAAGCCATGCGTTGAGTGGATGTTGTACGTGGATGTGTCTTCCTTCAAAGATGGCTGGGGAGCAGGACTCCTAATCATCAACCCCAACAAAGAAGAATTTGAGTACGCCTTGCGATTTGATTTTGAATCAACCAACAACGAGGCAGAATACGAGGCCCTCATAGCATGACTAGGCCTCGCGTGAAAGTTGGGGGCAGAACGAATCATCTCCCGAAGTGATTCACAGCTGATTGTTTCACAAGTCAATGGGGATTACAAAGCCAAAGAGGAAAATATGAAAAATATTTGGCTAAAGTGCTGCAGCTCGGACAGGCATTCAAGCACTTCAGCATCGAACATATTCCTAGATCTGCCAATAAGAGAGCTGACGTGTTGTCTCGGCTAGCATCATCCACTTCAACAACTTTGGGAAAGAAGATAGTTGTGGAGCTGGTAAAGAACCGCGCTTATGATGCAAATGAAATGCTGCAAGTAAACTATCGCAACACCTGGATGGACGAACTTATTAATTTCTTGCAGCATGGAGTTCAACCCGAAGATAAGCGTGCAGCTCAGTGCCTCCGACTGCAGGCAACCAGGATGCCCTTTTCAACAACCACCTATATAAAAAATCATTTTCGCAGCCTTGGTTAAAATGCGTAACCAATGAGGAAGGGGATTACATCCTTCAAGAGATGCACCAAAGAATCTGTGAAAATCATTCTGGTGTCCGGTCGTTGGCAAGGAAATGCTATCTGGCTGGAAACTACTGGCCCACTCTGCGGCGGAATGCAGAAGAATTGGTTAAAAAATGTCCAGCATGCCAAGTCAATGCTACCATGGCACATTTGCCAAGTTAAGAGCTCACCTCTATTTCAAGTCCCTGGCCATTCGTACAATGGGGGATAGATCTTGTTGGACCTCTACCCCAAGCTCCAGGATCAGTCAAATTCTTGGTTGTGGCTATTGAGTATTTCACCAAATGGGTGGAAGCAGAACCCTTAACTACGATAATGGGAAATCAAATTAAGAAATTCTTGTGGAAGAACATCATATGTCGCTTTGGCCTTCCACAAATTCTTATATCAGATAACGGGAAGCAATTTGCTGATGCTCCTGTTAAGAGTTGGTGCGCTGAGCTCAAATTGAACAGCGATTCACTTCGGTAGCGCACCCTCAAGCTAACAGACAGATTGAGTTAGCCAAAAGAAAAATTAAGGATGGGCTGCGAAAACGTTTATATCAGATTGGAGCAAGTTGAGTAGAGGAACTCCCTAGTGTATTATGGGCATATCAAACTACTCCATCCACCTCTACTAAGGAAACACCATTTTCCTTGGTATATGGTACTGAGGCAGTCATCCCAGTCGAAATTGGTTCCAGCTCTACCCGAACAGATTATTACTCTGCCAGAATCAACGACCAAGAATTACGGTTAAATTTGGACGAACTGGAAGAAAAAAGAGAGCGGGCTCATGTCCGCATGGCTCAATACAAAAATCTAGTTGCGCAATATTACAACTTCCGAGTGCGGCCAAGATCTTATCAAGTAGGGAACTTGGTATTGCGTAATAACGAGGCAAGCTGTGCGGCACCCACTGGGGCTCTCAATCCTAGATAGGAAGGACCTTATCGAATAGAAGAGGTGCGCTCAAATGGGGCTTACAAGTTACAAACATTGGAAGGCAAAACTTTACCAAGGACTTGGCATTCCACCCATTTAAGGCTTCCACATCAATAAAGAGTCTCACCTCAGCAAGCCTGAGTGGTTTCCCAGAAAAGTCTTTCGTGGTAATCTTTTTCTAGCAGCGACAGAAGAATGTAAATTATTGTCAATGATACTGAATACTGAGTAAAGCAATGTTCATAACTATTAAAGTAGAGCAAACAAAACTTCGTAGTACCTGCTGAAGAGAGATGTTTGCAAAATACTGACATAGAGCAAGTCGAAGACAAATACTTGCATAACTATTGAAGTAGAGCAAACGAAATTTCGCAATACCTGCTAAAGAGAGATGTTTGCAACCTACTGACATAGAGCAAGTCGAAGACAAATACTTGCATAACTATTGAAGTAGAGCAAACAAAACTTCGCAGTACCTGCTGAAGAGAGATGTTTGCAAACTACTGACATAGAGCAAGTCCAAGACAAATACTTGCATAACTATTGAAGTAGAGCAAACAAAACTTCGCAGTACCTGCTAAAGAGAGATGTTTGCAAACTACTGACATAAAGCAAGTCGAAGACAAATACTTGCATAACTATTGAAGTAGAGCAAACAAAACTTCGCAGTACCTGCTGAAGAGAGATGTTTGCAAACTACTGTCATAGAACAAGTCGAAGACAAATACTTGCATAACTATTGAAGTAGAGCAAACAAAACTTCGCAATACCTGCTAAAGAGAGATGTTTGCAACCTACTGACATAGAGCAAGTCGAAGACAAATACTTGCATAACTTTTGAAGTAGAGCAAACAAAACTTCGCAGTACCTGCTGAAGAGAGATGTTTGCAAACTACTGACATAGAGCAAGTCCAAGACAAATGCTTCCATAACTATTGAAGTAGAGCAAACAAAACTTTGCAGTACCTGCTAAAGAGAGATGTTTGCAAAATACTGACATAGAGCAAGTCGAAGACAAATACTTGCATAACTATTGAAGTAGAGCAAACAAAACTTTGCAGTACCTGCTGAAGAGAGATGTTTGCAAACTACTGTCATAGAACAAGTCAAAGACAAATACTTGCATAACTATTAAAGTAGAGCAAACAAAACTTCGCAATACCTGCTAAAGAGAGATGTTTGCAACCTACTGACATAGAGCAAGTCGAAGACAAATACTTGCATAACTTTTGAAGTAGAGCAAACAAAACTTCGCAGTACCTGCTAAAGAGAGATGTTTGCAAACTACTGACATAGAGCAAGTCGAAGACAAATGCTTCCATAACTATTGAAGTAGAGCAAACAAAACTTCGCAGTACCTGCTGAAGAGAGATGTTTGCAAACTACTGACATAGAGCAAGTCGAAGACAAATACTTACATTCACTATTGGGACAAAAGGATTTTCATTAAGTATATGATCTATTACAATTACAAAAATTACAAGAAAAATCCTATACTACTGCCTCTCCTCCTGATTAGCTTCTCTGAGGTCAATGCCTTCTTGAAATTGTGCGAAGAGCTTTTCAAATACAGCTTCGGCTTCAAAATTATGGAGTTTAGGAAGCTCAGGATGCACCTTATCTAGGTCTGGATAGAATTCCCAGCAGGCGTCAATTGCACAAGTCTGTCCCATTGCTAAAACAGCAGCTTGCATCCTCATCAAATTTTCTTCAAAATACTCAGATTTCCTGAACTCAGCAACTGTAGATGTTTTGATCTCTTCAGCTTGAGATTCAAGTTGAGAGATGAGCTCAGCTTTGCTCTTCTTTTCTGATTCAAGTTGCTGAGTCAAATCATCTTTGAGCTTTTTCTCTGCTGCAAGCTACTGAGCCAGATGCTCTTTTATCTTCTGATCTGCTTCAGTCCGGCTTTTCAGCTGAGACATTTCTTGTTCAGCAGTATAGAGCCCCTCCTGAGAGAATTCTAACTCGGCCTGGGTCTTGGCAGATCCCAGCTCTAAGTCAGAGATCACTCTCTTCAGTTCATCCACTTGTGAATTGACTACTGCTAGCTGAGTGTCGGACTCCTCTTTTCCTTTTCTCAAATTGGAATTTTCAGACTTTAAGGAGTCCAACTCCGATTTTGTTGAGTCCAGTTCTGACCTCAACGATTTCAACTCAGCATCCATCTCATCCAGTTTGGAGTCATCGGGCCTTGCCAATTCAGCAAATGCATCGTTGGCCCTCTTCAGTCTAGCATTATCCTCAGAAAGTTTTACCACCGATCTGCGCAGCTCCTCAGCTCTGTGCAGCATATCACACTCTTGAGCACGATACTACAACAACCATCATGATCAGTTTATCTTCCAAATAATTTAAGAGAAAAGATTATAAAGCTCAAATAAACAAAGCAAAAGGACTTACCAAGGACATGTTTGTGTAAAAAGTGTCAAGAGCAGTCTCCAGTCCTGGCAAGCAAAAAAGTTCCCATCCACGGGCAGTACAGATAAATCTGCCAATTTCCTTACCACACCGGGGTGATCAGCAGTATCCGTAATCCCAAACACCAAATTTCTTCATCTTCGGCGGTATTGATGAGAGGGCTCTCCCTCATATGGCATTTTCCCAAAAGGATTTCGGGGGGAGGCCTCTCCTGAAGTGATTTCCGCTCCCCCAGTAGGGAATCCTTAGGGTCCGGATGAATACCCCTCTTGGAGGAGAAATTGGGGCTGATGGAGTTTGTATGGTGACTGGTGCTGCAGGTATTAGATCATTAGCCGGAGTAGCCAGGATTAAATCAGAGATGGGTTCCTTAGGAGTTGGAACATCTTTGGTTGACACAGTTGGTGGAATCACCTTGGCTTGAGGAGCCTTGATGACGACCTTTGGAGTGGGGGTAGTCTTCTTGGCACCTCCCCCAGTCTTTGCCCCAGATTTGGGAGGTAAGGTTGGAGCCCCGGAAGTTTTCTTCTTTGATGACTGAGTTACAGCTTGAAGAGACTTTTGGGAAGAAGTGGAGATGCCAGCATAAGTTTTAGCTGCAATGGAAAAACTTGAGTTAGAAGCACTGAAATCAAGTGAATCAAATAGCAGCAACAGCAAAGAAATGTTTCTCCTTTACCTTGTTTTGTGGAAGGAGCAACGGAGGGAGCAGGCAAGGCCTTAGAAGAAGGCTGTTCAGAGGAAGAGGATGATTCATCCCCTCTCTTCCTCTTCTTGGGATCTGTTTTCTTCAAGTTCGTGGGACTCTCAGACACCATGGTTCCTGAAAACGCAACAACAACTCATTTAGAAGATATTTGTAACGTCAAAAACAGTCGGCACACGACCTGAACTATAAGCATACCCAAAATTGAGGCCAAGGCTGAGGAGCCTAGGGTTTCATACTGATGGAGGGACCCCATGTGGTATGGGTCAGTCGCTCTTACAACTGACCTATCTACTCTTTTCCAGTCTACGGCCTGAGGAAGACGCATCAACTTTGAGGCTTCACTGCAAAATTTCTCGCTTGGCCTCTTATTGTTTGCTGGGCCAGATCTCCATAGGGTTCTCCCAGGTAACCCTGTGGCCTTGATAAAGAAGAACCTCCCCTTCCAGTTCTTGACAGAAGAGGGGATGTTTATAGCATGGTTTATTACATTATTAGGATGTCTCCTACTAAAGTAATACCAGCTTTCTTTGTGCTTACACACAAACATCCCCCTAAAGACATTTAAATCAAAATCGACCTCAGCTTCTCTCAGGTAGAGCAAGTAGCTGGCGATGAATTTCAGTCCGTTAGGTATGATTTGTGGAAGTCTGAGTTGGTAAAAGTCAAGAATCTGAAGAAGGGGGCCAGGGACAGGAAGGTCGAACCCTGTCCTGAAGTATTCATCGTAAATTGCCTCATACCCAACGGGTGGATCATACGCAGATTGATGAGGAAGAGACAAAATTGGAGAAAATATGTCTATGTCAATATTAAATTCATTACAAAGAAGAGGGATGTCCTCCATAGTTAAAGTGCAGGGTGAAGCCTGCACTGGAGGAGAAGGAGAACCCCTATCAAGAAATGGCAAGGGTACTAGGGCAGAAGATGAGGTGGCAACCAAAGAAGGTCCGCCAGTAAGGCGTAACCTCAAATGACGATTGTCCCGATCAGTATCAGGCATTTCGTGGGGGGATTGAACTTCATGGTCATCCTTCATATCCTCTAGGTAAGAGGGAGTATATTTGTTTTTAGAATCTGAAGAAGACGGGGTTGTAACAACGGGAGCCATAAGCGAGTTAAAGTAATGTTTACATAAAAATGAAGAGTAGAACTGAAGTAGAGCCCCCCACTCCTAAAAATTGTGGTGCTCTCATTTAATAAGGAGCGCTCCTCAAATCTTCGGTGAGAGCTCTTGAACTTCTGAGCTGTTTTTGAGAGTTTTTCATATCTAAATTTTAACGAATTTTTGTACTTATGTTTATATTGAATTGGAGCACTTAAGAAATACTATAAGGTATATACGCCAACAAGGTATACATTTATATTACCATGTCTTACTTTATTTTCTTTTTGATGTAGGACATGGTGTTACACTCTACGTACTCTTGTAAATTGGTCAGTGTCTTCGCTGAGCTACCTAGGATCTCCTAAGAGAGGATTATAGAGGTGGCCCTCAACTTATAGCAATTTATCCAGTCCTACCGGGCGTTTGGTTTGAACTTGTGTATCGATATAAGAAGTGGAATGGTAGATACTGGAATCAGAATAATAGCTGCTAGAAACAGAATGAGTTTGAGTTGTAAACACATACATTTTGGTATAGAAGGTAGAATGGATATCATCACCATACATGTTGTTTGAAACATATTTGAGAGAAAATGAGAATAAAAGTGCACGTGCACACATGGTGGTGGTGTGGTGGTGGCACACGATGGAGGGAGTAACGACTCGGTAGCAGCGCGATAGTGGCACACAGTAGTGTTGGGATGACAACACGGTGGTGGCCTGCGGTGACGCAGTGGCACGATGACGGCATGCTATAACATGCCAAAATGGAGGAATGAGTTTTAATACCCGAGTGGAATCCATGGTTTCACTCGAGCATCAAACTATGGATTTGGGGGTTTTGATAGACATAGTTGGATACACACACCCTTCAAACATACATAAAGAAATTGGTATCATTCCAATGATACACATTCCTTGATTCCGAAACCCACCAACCAAACATTCTCTTAGATAATATATTAGAATGAATAAATTCACCCATCAGACATGGAGACGCACGATTTCATTTGGGTATCAATATATGGGTTTGAGGTTTTTGATACTCATACATTAATATTCATACTTTTTATACAAACACAAAGAAATCGGGATCATTCCAATGATACTCATTCCTTGATTCTGAAATCCACCAACCAAACATCCCCTTAGATAATACATTAGAATGACTAAATTCATCTATTAGACCTGGAGACGTCACTATGATTCTGAGAGTAGTAAATATCATCTTTTCGAGTTTCATCGTCATTAACATTCTTATTGTATTAAAAAACCTTATTATTCAGGCCTATATTTGCATATTAGGCCTTGCTTTACTTTCTTTTTATGGGTTCAGATTAGAAGAGGCAGAAAGATATGCAAAATATGAGGTCTTCATGCACGTGTTGTCACGTGGACAAGCAACTTTTTTTAAAAAATAAAAAATTTTAAACATCTTCTCGTTTTGTACACGTGACAACGCATGATTGAAGTCATCATATTTTGACTTACTTACTGCCTCTCGTGATCTAAACCGCTTTTTATGTGGGGCATCATGTTACGTAAAGAGTTATAGGCGATTAGTTTTCCTATTCATATTCATATCGTTAATGAAATTAATATATTGTCTTTAATGAATCGCCGACCTTACGTACATGCTGAAGTTAGATATTCGATTCTGATCATATAATATGCTATGAAATTAAAAAATTATTTACTTTCTCTTTCAGGTGGAGAATGAAAGATGTTGTCTTTCGTCCGGCTTGACCATCCTTGTCCTTTAGTTGCCTATTGGAAAATAGAAAATGGCCCCTGCATTTTAGTTTTGTCATTTTGCACCCAAGAATGACCTTTTTCTTATGTTCCTTTCTCCAATGGAGGAATCAAAAATGCCTAATTAATTAGTTGAAATTTTTGACGCCATTCGATTTTACCAAAAGATCACACTCTGGTCCTAAGAGCCTCTACCATTCTACCCCAATGAGCATTATAGAAGATGCGAATCAGGACTTCAGCAGTCTCCTAACTTGGGTGAGGTCTTACACAGTGATCCACATAAAATGTCCCTCCTACAAATCAAACCTTCGGCTTAACAGTAGTGAAAATCCATACTTTCACCTCTTAAACTCTTGATTGTCTGCAGGCATATGGGTTGTTGAAGTTTCGTGTGTTTTTAATACTCCTGCTGTTATTTATTGGAAGTTGTTTTTGTTTTAAATTAAATAGCTGCGCGTACATAGTGACATTGTTTCAGTTCTTATAAAATAGAGTGACTTTTTATTTTATCTGAGATAATATAAAAATAATTAAAAACAAAAGGAGCAGCTGCGCATATCATGGCGGATATTATAGTTTTTTCTACACAAAAAGCTAAAAAGTTTCCTTCTTCTTTAAGTGAAATGCCGTCCTCCTATTCTAAATCTTTTTATTGATACTATTGTTTATTAAGATAAATTTTTTTATTGATACTATTGTTAGTTAAGAACGGCCTAATATATTAGAAGATTTGGATTCTCAAGCACCCTGACATAGTCTAATGGCCAAACATAAAATACATTTTAAATTGGACCAATTAAAAGAAATAGAAGATATAACAAATGTGTATTTTTACATCTTCTTTACTTTTTTATTGGTCTACAAAAAATATATTATAAAATGGTGTGTCATATGGCAAGATGTTACCTAAGCCATCAATCACCGGTAGTGAAAATTTAACATTGGTTTTCACATCATCAATTAAAATACGAGAATTTATAGTATGAGTATTCAAAGTGGCAAACATTCTAATATTGCAACATTTAAGACCCATATAATTTGGAAGACACTCTTCTTTGATTTTAGAATATGATAAAATAAAGTACAATGACTCATTAAATTGACTGCGCTTCTTATATTGTGAAGTTGCAGTTGATCGACATAGCTTGACGCAATTTTCATTTTATGTCATCGGAAAACAACTGTTGGGAATAATGGCAATACAAACAAGAGAACGGTCAAAAACAAAAGCCGAGACAAGTTTCGAGATAACTATGTCCTTAAAGCAATTTAGTCTCTACTAGTGAGCAAGGTAGACAACAAGATTAATGCTTCCAAGATATAACAGCTTACTTCCTTTCCTTTGCTCTAGGAGAGAAAGATTGAACTTGCTTTTAGAAGAGATTGATGAAGGAGAAAGTTGAAAGAGAAAGATTGCTGAAACATTCTCTTATTTTTTGCAAGATTGTAGTAATTGTTCAAGATACCAAGGTATGCTATATATAGACCTTTGGTTGTGTTAAAGACTCCTTTAGAACTCATTTCAGCAATTTTTCAACCCTCAATGTCAGTTGTTTACCGTTCATAGGTGAAGGGAGATGAACCTTGGACCACAAGATGCAATTCAAAGTGAAAGATTATGTCCGTTGTCACATCGATCGATCATATCGATCAATCAATGTCCACTTCGATCATCGATGCCGGACAGAAACATTTCACTTTGCGCCCTACCAAAACAGATCCATGTCACATTGATCGATGTGATCGATCTATGTTGGACAGAAACATTCAGCATTGCATCAATATCACATCGATCGATCGATGTCCCTTACTTAGATCGATCGAAGTCCTCCAGAACACTAAAATATATTCCAGTTTTCACTTGGTTTGATCCAGCCTGAACATTGATCGATCCAAGTGACCTATTTCAAGTTCAAAGTGTTCATAACATCATCTCAATCTCCCAAACAACATCATATAAGTTTTATATAAGTTTGGAGCACATAGTAAAGTATTTTAACGTACTTTTCCAACAACAATCTCTATGTGTTTTCAAACATGAGTATGGTTACGTACATCCGACTCTTTTATACCCCATCATAAACGAGAGCCTCTAAGACAATGAGGTAATGTTGTTCTATAATTTGGAAAAGGTTGGACAATAAACAATCACATAAACTTGGCCGACCGACTTATTGTCGGTGGGATTGTGTCTAGGGAAGTTGGATGACCCACGTGATATTCCGTATACCCTCCCGATTTGATGCATCTCTCAAACCAAAACCCACAAAACAAAAAACAAAAAAAGGAAAAAACTTAGAATGATTTTATCAATCATACATGATAATCAAAACTTTCTTTAACATTTATTATGTGTACGTTTATGTACATTGAAATTATATAATCAAGATTAATACGTATGTTTGAAAGTCTAACACATAAATAGACGAAATCAGATGATCTTACTAGTTTAATAATGGGTTTAGTTTGAAATATCATAGTTCATATCTATATCACTAAACGCAATTTAAATCGTTACACAATACTATAAATATTGCATTTGAACCACTTACAATATGTTAAGAAAAACTAGTGATAGATTATGATTGTTTATGACGAGCAGATGTGGTCGCATTTAATAAATTTTACTCACCTCAATTCAAAAGGTTCAAACTTCTCCATCTATGAGATTTTATGTTATTCAAGGATTAAATAAATAGTAACTAATGATACAATAAACAAAGATTTATATATTAAGCAAAAGATATATTGATTAGTCATATAAGAGACAAACATATATCTTACCTATTTTATAGATTACAAAGTTTCTGATTATGCTTTTTGAGGGGTGGCTCTAATCATGGTTAGTAAGAGTATTTTACAATTTCTCGTTACATAAAAATGAAAAAGGACAAGTTTTCTTCGTAATGAGAATTGAAGATGACTCTCCTCCCTGGCATAATTTAGTTATTATTCGGATTGAAACATTGTAATTCAAAAGTCGTAGATTCGAACCGAGGCACGTACAATATAGATGCAATACTGTTATCTGAGCCAGTAATAGCTTAAGTCGTATAACTGTTGGATTAAATGGTTGCTGGCTCAATTTACAATATACACTTTGTGTGTTTTTGATAACGACTTATCAAATTTAAAGTCCGATGAACTTTTAATTTACGTCATCTGTATAACTTTACAAGACTGGGAAGTGGAAGACGAGGGTGAAGGTCAGGGATTTGTTTTTTTAGAAGTAGAAAATTGGATATGACCTTTAGTCATAGGTCAATGCCTTTGAAAATTTACAAAGTCAACTTCCTTTTCGAACTTCACTCCCTCGTGGTATCCTCTAAATGAGACGCGCTTTAAAACGCCTAAGGTATATCTTCATGCCATTGCGTTAGTTAAAGAGCAATAATTGAACTCCGGACTTTATTACAAAAGTAGTTAATTACATTAATTGATGCCTTAAGACAGACAAAAGTGTCACAACATTTTAGGTTGCGTCCGATTCCTCGTTATAATCACCAACTAAACAAAACATATTAAAAACAGAAAAAGTTAACTCAGTTTTTCTATGTATAAAAAAAATAACATTAATGTCAAATGATGATGATATTTATAAAACTATTTATTTATGTCGAAGAGCTTCAAAATATTCAAATGAGTATCCTGTTTAATATTTGTAATATCTGTATGGTAATTTATCGTAAAATAAATTAATACTATGCTTAAAAACAAGTGTCTTAAGTTATGATTAATAATCGTCTTCAATAGGAATCTAATGTTTACGAGTTATGCACCTTCTAGTTGTTGGAGACAATCAATCCTGTACCAAGACGCAGTCGTACAATGTGTGCATATGAAACAACAAAATAAATCAAACCCGGGGCGAGTCAAGGACTCTGTCCTTAAGACGTATTGCTCCGGTATACTGTGCCCAACTGGTGTGAGCAATCGTCTCCCAGGATACAACGGGTACCTGTTCAGTTGAGCGGCACTGCTGAACTTGAACTCCTTCGAACGCTAGAGTGTCCTGACTTCTCCCGGACGATATGCAAGACTCACGTGCTATGAATGCCAAATGCTTTGAGAATGCTAAGAGCAAAGGTGTGTGTATGATTGCACCCTTAGCACTCTTTATATAGGGGAGTCGGTTGAAGAACAAGGAACCGTGATCGTTGGATCAAAACCGAAGTTTGATTTAGACCGTTAGATTAAAACCTCCTATCTAGATTAGGAAGGTTTAATCTCAGCCTTTAGATCGAAGATAGATAAGCAGGTTTAAACCTGGAGCGTTAGATGGAAACCATATTCGGTTAAGCGGTTAAGACAGTTTAAATCTCGGCCGTTAGATCAAAGCTGCCTCTCCACCACCGTTAGATCAAAACAAGTTGATCTCATTTAAACAGGAGGATAGTGTTAGTTTCAGATTTGAAACATAACCACTCAAACTGAAGACATTCTGCACGCTGTTCGACATCGATCGATTACATCGATCGATCGATGTATCGATCGATGTACGTCAGAATCGTTCCTCACCTTTCTGTCCAACTTCGATCGATACATCGATCGATCGAAGTCAACATCGATCGATCGAAGTGATCGACTGATGTGAGACAGAAACATCGAAGCTCTCTGATCAACTTCGATCGATGACATCGATCGATGTCCGTCAGAAGCTCTTTTACACCACATGGACACATCCAACGTGATATTCCTCCATAAGGGTGACACGTCACCCATCCACAACATTTTCTATCCACTTTGAGCATTAATTTCACATTCACACAACATCGTAATTGAGTGATTCCACATCCTAAAATTAACTACTCGCCACGTAGATAATTAAGGATTCATTAGTTCTCGATTATCATTATCGGAAACTCATTAAGCTCAAAGTACGTTGCTCAACTAATTTTTGCAACATTCATTAACGGGCCAAAGCCCAAATCTTCCATCTCCAACGATGGGCCAAAGCCCAACCTTAAATTCTCCAACAATCCCCCACATGAATGGAAATTAATGCAGACACATATGCAGACTCTGGGGAGAAGTCAGACAAGAAAATATTGCATCAGAAGAGGTAGCTTCTGGCTTTGAACCTTTCATAGTGATGTAGCATCGGATTCACTCGGTTAAATAGTGACTTGATGTCTTGAACTAGTCAGCCTTTGTTGTGAACCAAGACAATGATACTCACACAATATTTCCTTTAACACCCTTTTGGTTCTCATGGTTGTGTTCGTTTTGGCCATGAACAACCTGGTTTCAGAAAGTGTTTTAGAGAAATCTTGCCACCTAGACTTTCTCATAGAAGCGGCCCCACTTCACACTTACATAGGTGATTCCTATCAAGAGTATTCTGCCATACTCCACTTGACGCATCAAGATATAGGACATCATTAAAAGCCTTAGTTTACCCTAAAATCTCTGCAGACAGCACTTTTATCAGACGGAATGAGTAAGTGCTCACTGAACCTTCATAACTTAGTTGTCCCATTGAACCAAGATTCTGGGATCTCCAGTCAACAAGGTTGGGTTACCATTACAAAGATTCATGCATTATGGACTTCAGTCCCATTCCGCTTGTCAATCTTGACATCTGATCTCTAGGCAAGCCTTTTGTAAGCGGATCCGCAAGATTCTCCATTGATTTTATATAATCTATGGAAATCACGCCATTAGAGATCAACTGTTTAATGGTATTATGTCTTCGACGTATGTGTCGTGACTTACCATTATAGATGCTGCTTTGAGCACGTCCTATAGCTGACTGACTATCACAGTGTATGCTAATAGGAGCGATCGGCTTAGGCCAGCACGGAATATCTTCCAAGAAATTCCGAAGCCACTCAGCCTCTTCCCCAGCTTTGTCCAACGCTATGAACTCAGCTTCCATAGTGGACCGAGCTATACAGGTTTGTTTCGTGGATTTCCACGACACAGCAGCACCACCAATAGTGAACACGTACCCACTGGTGGACTTTGAGTCCTTACTATCTGATATCCAATTTGCATCGCAGTATCCTTCCAACACCGCTGGATATCTCGTGTAATGTAATCCAAGATTCATTGTATATTTCAGATACCTCATCACTCTGTTAAGAGCTTTCCAATGATCATCACTTGGATTACTCGTAAATCTGCTCAACTTGTTTACCGAACAAGCTAAGTCTGGTCTTGTACAATTCGTTATGTACATCAGACTCCCGATTACCTGAGAATATTTTAGCTGGGCAACAGGTTCGCCTCGATTCTTTCTTAAGTGTATACTTAAGTCGAGCGGGGTCTTTACCGGTTTCACATCATCCATATTGAACCGTTTTAGGACAGACTCAATATAGTGTGTTTGTGACAACACGAGTCCCTCAGTCATCCTAGAATTCTTTATTCCTAGAATAACATTGGCAGCTCCCATATCCTTCATATCGAACTTTCTCGTCAACATCTTCTTTGTGTTTAAGATTATGTCCCGAGTACTTTCCATGATCAGCATGTCATCTACATAGAGACACACTATCACATAAGAATTCTGTGTGCTCTTAATATAGACACACTTGTCACACTCATTGATCTTGAAACCATTAGCTAACATGGCTTGATCAAATTTCAAGTGCCACTGCTTAGGCGCTTGCTTAAGCCCGTACAAGGACTTAACGAGTCTACAAACCTTAGACTCTTGTCCTGGAACCACAAACCCCTCGGGTTGTTCCATATAAATCTCTTCATCCAACTCACCATTCAGAAACGCAGTCTTTACATCCATCTGATGGATTTCCAAGTTATAGACTGCAGCAATCGCAACTAGCATCCTTATAGAAGTGATCCTAGTCACCGGTGAGTAGGTGTCAAAGAAGTCAAAGCCTTCTTTTTGTCGATAGCCTTTAGCTACCAACCTGGCTTTATACTTTTCAATAGACCCATCCTCTTTCAGTTTCTTCTTGAAAACCCACTTACAACCAAGTGGTTTACTTCCAGGTGGAAGGTTAACCAACTCCCAAGTGTGGTTCTGAAGAATCGAGTCTATTTCACTGTCAACTGCCTCTTTCCAGAATGGAGCCTCTGGAGTTGACATAGCCTCAGAAAAGTTCCTTGGCTCATTTTCTACCATATAGGTTAGAAAATCCGGTCCAAACGAAGTTATCATTCTGGCATGCTTGCTTTGACGAAGCTCCTCATCTCCTTGAGGAGTCGCCTCACGCAATCGCTTACCAAGTCTTGTTACTTCTTGAATTTTGTCTTTCCTCGGAAAGACATCTTCAAAGAACACTGCATTCCTTGACTCCATGACAACGTTTTCATGTATGTCAGGAATATCCGATTTGTGCACCAAGAAACGATATGCACTACTGTTCGTTGCATAACCAATGAATATGCAATCAATTGTTTTAGGCCCAATTTTAACCTGTCTTGGTTTAGGTACAGCAACCTTTGCCAGACACCCCCACACTTTCAAGTATTTGTAACTAGGCTTGTAGCCTTTCCAAAGCTCGAATGGGGTTTCATCCATCTTTTTAGATGGAACTCTATTTAAAATGACGTTGGCTGAGAGGATTGCTTCCCCCCACAAGTTCTGAGGTAAACCTGAACTTATCAACATAGCATTCATCATCTCTTTAAGAGTACGGTTTTTGCGTTCAGCAATACCATTCGATTGAGGTGAATATGGTGCAGTCGTTTGATGAATAATGCCATGTTCTGAACAGAATTCATTAAACGGTGTATCATATTCGCCACCTCTATCACTACGAATTGTTTTAATTCGTTTGCTAAGTTGATTCTCAACTTCATTTTTATAGTCCTTGAAAGCATCAAGGGCCTCGTCTTTGCTACTTAGCAAATATACATAACAGTATCGTGTGCAATCGTCGATAAAAGTTACGAAATACTTTTTACCTCCTCTTGTTTGCACAAACTTTAAATCACACACATCGGTATGAATTAAATCCAAAGGTTCAGTGTTCCTTTCTATTGAAGGAAATGGCGCCTTTGCCATCTTCGCTTCAACACATATTTGACATTTTCCTTTATTATTAAAGTCCAGTTTGGGCAATAAGTCAATATTACTCATTCGTTGTATTGACTTGTAATTAACATGTCCGAAACGAAAATGCCATAAACAAGAAGACTCAAGCATGTAAGCATAAGAGGAAGCAATTTTATTAGCCTCTGCGGGCAAATCTCTTTTGGGTACAATAGTAATGACATTCAATTTAAACATCCTATTAGACAAGTACCCCTTCCCCAAATACATGCTATTTTTCGAAAGAATAACTTTATTGGATTCTAACACTAGTCTAAAACCATGCATGACTAGAAGAGATCCAGATACTAAATTCTTCCGAATATCAGGGATGTGCAGCACATTCTGCAAAGTCAGATGCTTCCCTGATGTGAGCTTCAGAACAACTTTGCCCTCGCCTTCAATCTTCGAGGAGGCCGAGTTTCCCATAAAAAGTTGTTCATTGTTCCCGGGCTGGTACTCCGTGAACATCTCCCTGCTGGAGCAAACATGTCTAGTGGCGCCAGTATCAAGCCACCACTCACGTACGTTCCCCACAGCATTACACTCTGATACCACCGCACAGAGATTTAGATCATCCAATGCATCGACTATGTTCGCCTTTGCCTTGGTTGCTTCTTCTTGGGCTTTCTGCATTCATTGCTGACATGCCCCTGAATGCCACAGTTGTAGCATTTCCCGGTGAACTTCTTGGCGATCTGCTTGCCTTTCTTGTTCACCCCGAGTTGGCTCTTCTTTTTCTTGGCCTCTGCAACATGGGCCTTAGCCTGACCAGAGCTAGATTGTGGCGCTCTTTCAGATCTACGATTGTCCTCCTCAATGCGGAGTCGAACAATTAGATCTTCCAATGTCATCTCCTTTCTCTTGTGTTTGAGATAGCTTCTGAATTCTCTCCGCGAAAGAGGTAGCTTCTCAATCACTGCTGCCACGACGAAAGATTCACTGAGCAACATGCCCTCCTCTTCCATCTCGGCAACCAACGTCTGAAGTTCCTCAACTTGAGAAACAACAGTGCGAGAATCAGACATTTTGAAATCCAGGAATTTGCCGACAATAAATTTCTTAGTACCCGGCATCTTCCGTACGGTATTTCTTTTCCAAAGCTTGCCACAAAGACTTTGCGGTCTTGTACGTACAGTACAAACCATACAAGGAGTTGTCAAACAACTCAGAATATGGCTCAAACAAACATAATTGTTGAAATTCCAAGTTTCAACAAAATGTTGGTTTTGCATATTCTGGGCTTGGTCCTCCAACGGATCCACCATAGGCGGGTCCTCAGTCAGGAAATTTGCCAATCCCACAGTAGTCAAGAAGAACAGCATCTTCTGCTGCCAGCGCTTGAAGAAGCTCCCACTGAACTTCTCCGGTTTCTCCACTTGGGCCACTACAGGACCCTGCGCAGGAGGAGCATGTCTTGGCACCCCAGCAGTTGGTGCCATTGGAGCAGAACTCTGAATATCTGCGCCATGAACGGAGCCTGAGCTTGCGTTCTCCATCAGATTACTGTTCAGTTGATCAAAACGAATAGATCAGAACAGAATCAAATTTACGAAAGGAGTAGAAGTAGACTGCAAATCAGTACGAAACTGCTTTTGCGCAAATTAAAACGGTACAGAAATTAATTGAATTGAAATACGTCTTAAGATTGTTGGAGACAATCAATCCTGTACCAAGACGCAGTCGTACAATGTGTGCATATGAAACAACAAAATAAATCAAACCCGGGGTGAGTCAAGGACTCTGTCCTTAAGACGTATTGCTCCGGTATACTGTGCCCAACCGGTGTGAGCAATCGTCTCCCAGGATACAACGGGTACCTGTTCAGTTGAGCGGCACTGCTGAACTTGAACTCCTTCGAACGCTAGAGTGTCCTGACTTCTCCCGGACGATATGCAAGACTCACGTGCTATGAATGCCAAATGCTTTGAGAATGCTAAGAGCAAAGGTGTGTGTATGATTGCACCCTTAGCACTCTTTATATAGTGGAGTCGGTTGAAGAACAAGGAACCGTGATCGTTGGATCAAAACCGAAGTTTGATTTAGACCGTTAGATTAAAACCTCCTATCTAGATTAGGAAGGTTTAATCTCAGCCTTTAGATCGAAGATAGATAAGCAGGTTTAAACCTGGAGCGTTAGATGGAAACCATATTCGGTTAAGCGGTTAAGACAGTTTAAATCTCGGCCGTTAGATCAAAGCTGCCTCTCCACCACCGTTAGATCAAAACAAGTTGATCTCATTTAAACAGGAGGATAGTGTTAGTTTCAGATTTGAAACATAACCACTCAAACTGAAGAGATTCTGCACGCTGTTCGACATCGATCGATTACATCGATCGATCGATGTACGTCAGAATCGTTCCTCACCTTTCTGTCCAACTTCGATCGATACATCGATCGATCGAAGTCAACATCGATCGATCGAAGTGATCGACTGATGTGAGACAGAAACATCGAAGCTCTCTGATCAACTTCGATCGATGACATCGATCGATGTCCGTCAGAAGCTCTTTTACACCACATGGACACATCCAACGTGATATTCCTCCATAAGGGTGACACGTCACCCATCCACAACATTTTCTATCCACTTTGAGCATTAATTTCACATTCACACAACATCGTAATTGAGTGATTCCACATCCTAAAATTAACTACTCGCCACGTAGATAATTAAGGATTCATTAGTTCTCGATTATCATTATCGGAAACTCATTAAGCTCAAAGTACGTTGCTCAACCAATTTTTTGCAACATTCATTAACGGGCCAAAGCCCAAATCTTCCATCTCCAACGATGGGCCAAAGCCCAACCTTAAATTCTCCAACACTAGTATCTGCTAGCATATACTATATAAGTTATGCAATACTACTCCCTCGTAATTGCGTTTTAGAAAACTTATATTGCCACTTATTTTGTGTCTCCAAGATAGGCCTCGGAGCAACTGATAATGTTGTTTTTTTTGTAACAATGAGATCACAGATTCGAACTGCGGAAACAACCTCTTATATAGAGTGTAAGGTAAGTGGCGTATATCAAATCGCTCAGCCCCTTCCAAGCCCTACACAAATACGGAAGCTTAGTACATTAGAAATGTCCTTTATTTTGCATCTCATTAAAAAGTTTTCCGAACAGGGGTTGAAAATATAAAAAAAATTCTTATTCCGAACAGACGAAGATCGTTTCTTTGATAAATTATTATTTCAGATGTTGTTCTATTACTTAATTTTTATAATCGCCTTGCTTTTACATTTGCATTTTAACGAACTTCTGTATAAGGACATTTCCGATGTACTAGGCTTCTGCATTTGTACATGGTATGAGGAAATAGTCGGATCGCTTCGCAATCTGATATACGTAGCTTTATCTTACGCTTTTATATAAGAGGCTGTTTTCATGACTCGAGTTGTGGCTTCAAACAAAACCTTTCCATAAAATTTTTCAAAATTTGACCCGATTCAGTATACACATTAGATAATGGTCTCGTTGTCATGTTGCTTTAGGTCATCTCCGATAGGAGCACCAAAACACATATTTGGTGCAAAATGTCACTCCAACCAAGCACCAAAGTTTGCACCAAATTGATGAAAATGTATAGTGTTGCACCAAATAGGTGCAACACTATTCATTGCATCAAATCACTATTCATCCTCTACATCATCATTTTAAGAATATTAATTTAATTTTAATTTCGTTATAATAATTTTAATTTTGTTAATCTCGTTATAATAAAAAAAAATTTGTTAATTTTGTTATAGAATTTTAATTTCGTTATAAGAAAAAATTATATAACAAAAATCTGGAATGAATACTTGCGTTAAATTTACATGAATGTTAAATTTGTGTTAAATTATTTATAGTAATGAATTAAAAATAGAATGATAGAATAATCTTTGAGGAATATTCTTATTTGGTGTTAGATTTGGTGTTTGTGGTTGGAGTACTTTTTACTGTTTATTGCATCAAATAGGTGATTTGGTGCAAAATTTGGTGTTTTTGATTGGAGATGGCCTTATGTAACTTAGTTACTTGTGCATTTCTATTTAGAGACTTCTTGTATAATATCTTTAAGCGAACGGTTTGAAAAGTACGTCAAATTATTTTAAAATTTGATTCAAACT
This sequence comes from Eustoma russellianum, assembly GCA_036186865.1. NCBI lineage: Eukaryota > Viridiplantae > Streptophyta > Magnoliopsida > Gentianales > Gentianaceae > Eustoma > Eustoma russellianum. Next base: position 801,522 of record AP025072.1, on the reverse strand, counting down.
TATATAAAAGCATGTATGGTGTTGTTTGAGAGTTTGAAAGATGATTTGAACACTTTAAACTTGTAAGAAATCACTTGGACCGATCCATGTGTAAGTTAGATCGAACCAAGTGAAAGCTGAAATGAAGTTGAGTGTTCTGTTGGACATAGATCGATGTGGTGTGGATACAAAGTTGGAACTTTCTGTCCAACATAAATCGATCGATGTGGTCAGGATGAAAGTTGGAGCTCTGTGTCCAACATCGATCGATGTGCCAAAAGTCAGAACTTTTCACTTTGAATTGCATCTTTTGATTCAAGGATCATCTCCCTTCATACATGAACTTTATACAACTGACTTGGAGGTTGATTAAACTGCTGAAATCTGATTTCAAAGTGGTTTTTTACACAACACAAGCTATCGTAAGATATATACATCTTTGCAAAAATCTGAAAATTTTAGCAAGTTTTCTTCCTCCTCCAACTTTCTCTATTCTACATGTACTATGAAACATTTCTCTTTGCAAGTTCGATCTCTTTCTCGTAGAGCAAACGAACAAGGGAAGCCGTTAAATCCTGGAAAACATTCATTTGTAGTTCACTTTCCTCAACCGGTGAAGGCAAAATTGCTTTTAAGGAGGTAGAAGCGAAATTGATTTTAAGGATAGTGATTTTAATCACGTCTCGGCATTTTTGTTGTTATTGATCTTGTTTAACATCAATGCATTGTGCACTCAACTTCCCCCTAATATGAAATCACATGTTATATCAATTCTTTTAACAAAATTACCTCAGCAATTAAACACAAAGAGATAAGGGGGGTGGAGGGTTTTGGGATGTGCCAGGAGGAGGGGGGGGGGGGGTGTGAAGAGGGGGGAAAAGTAAGGTCTGTTCTTTTTTTTCATAATTATTTTTTCCAATATTTGGTTTTAGATTTTAGCAGAGCAAAATAAGTTGGCAATATGTATAGTCTAGTATAACGAATATGGTACTTATTGTAATCTTTGTAACTGCTTTAATACATTAATATTTGGTTTTAGAAAAATTGACGCTATATTTTTTTAAAGTTATTTTTTTGCGTGAAAGAGAAGTGTACCAAAAAAGTGCATAATGGAAAATAGAAAAAATAACGGGAAAAGAGAACGCACCCTGAAGAATTTGTCAAATCCTTCATAAGATGTCAGTCTTTAAGACCCCCCCTGCCCCAAGCGACTAATCTAAAATAAACTCAATTATATACATACATATCAATCTATCCATCATACTTAGTATATCCTAACAGTAGTAAAATCTATCGCTAGAGTGTGAGGAAGGTGAGCGACAGTCAAACAATACTTCTATCCCAAGATATAGAGAATTTGCTCTATATGTACTTGTATAAATAAAACAATAATAAAAGTATGATGTACTAGTGTATCAAGCTGGCAAGCCTGTTAAATCCAACTTGACAAAGATTTAAGTACAATAATACTGTCCCTTTTTCATTATCATTTTTCTTATTTTTATTCGATGTAAAATTGATTTACAAAATTCAGAATATAGCCTCATACCTTATCATATAATAAGTATAATAAATGGTTTTAATAGCTAAAGTCATTACACTTTCTAATATCAATCAGGGTTCGTATCCTTCCTTGCATTTATGCAAAAAAGAAACAAAATATGAACAAATTAACACAATAAGATGGGGCTAGAGGGTGGTGGACGAGAGGGGGATCGGATCCTCCCACCGCAAATGGAGTGCGGTGACGCGTGACCGCGTGACACGTGGCAGCAGGGGGTGGTGAGGCTAGATGAGGGTCACCCGCATCTAGCCTCACCATTCCTCTTTGCTGCCACGTGTCGCGTGGTCACAAAAGAGTGAGGAAAGTGTGGTTAGGAGATCCCAACCCACGAGAGGGAAGCAAGATAGAGGAAGAAGAAGAGGTGGACAGATGGGAGATTTGTATTAATTTCTTAAAATATCTTTAAATGGTTAAATTAAATAAAATTTTGGCCGGCAGGGTTTTTGACGACATTAGCAGTTGCCCGTTAAAAAAATTTCGACTTTGTACGATATTTCGGAATTTTTTTAAAACTATAATATAATTTAAAATTTCTTCGGAAGAAAATTATTCTAAACAAGAAAATTATACTAAACGATAGAGACGGCAAGAATAAGCACTCCATATAAGTCTCGTAACATGGTCCAATGGTTTTAGTATCGGAAGCTCGAAAGAGTGGCAGGAATTTGATTCTTGTCACAATCAAGATTTTCAACTCTCTTTCCAGCTAAGCGCATGATATTGGAGCTTCACTGATTGCAATGAGTTCATTGTGTCGTCTGAACATTCCAAACTTTACCATAACGAGCCTTGGGCACCTGACCTTCATCCCTATCGCGCGGTGGGACGCTAAACGCATGGTGTTCGAGCTTCATTGCTTGCAGTAGGTTCCTTGTGTGACTGTCTGATCAGTCCAAACTCTGACATAGCAGGCCTTGGACACCTGACTTTCATTTCTATCACATTGTAAGACAGACTGATAGAGGTCCGGTTGAGGTTTCAGCCCATAAACTTTTTTAATCACCCGATATAATGACAACCGTCCTCCACCCAATTTCTCTCTCTTCCTATAAATCGTTTGCCTTTTATTCATTTTCACCCCCTCTCAAATCTTCATTTTTCTTTTTTTCCTTTTGAGAAGAAACCTTCAGTTTTCTCAAAACTCTCTTTTTGGCTTTCCTCTCTGTCTCTTCACTCTCCCTACCCACCACCAAAACCAAAAGTCAGCGTCTTCTTTTGTCTTTACCTTTCTCTCTTTTCCCATTTCTCACTTCTGCTTTCTTTCCTCTGTCTCCAACCCTTTATTTATTTATTTATTTTTTCATCTCAATCTCAAAAAAAGAACAAAAATGTCAGATGATTGGGATCTACATGCAGTGGTCAGAGGCTGCACCACCAACTCCGCCTCTTGCAGCAGCTCCACCACCACAGCCAACACCTGTATTTCTACAACTCCCACCCTACCTTGTGAAAACACTCATTTGGGTTATGTGCCTCAACAAGATGGGAACTTTTTATATATGCAAGATCTATATAGGAGTGGGGGGTCTTTAGAAGAGTTATATGATTTATATAAACCTTTTTCCCCAAAATCATCTCCTCCTCTTTCTCCACAAAGTATTCCCATTTCTCCTCTCTCTGTTCTTGGTGGGCTACCCGATCTATCTCAACAAATGCAACAAATTCTTCATCATCAAAAACAACAGCAACTTATATCAAAACCCAAGCAAAACTCTTCTTTGGTCGGTTCCTGCAGAAATAAACCTTCGCATCCCCAAAACTCCAGGACTAAAAGAAGGTAAAAATCCCACCTTTTTCCTTCTTTTTTCTTTTCAGTTAGTTGAAGTGGTCTTGAAATTTAACTTGTTTTCTTTTAATTTATTGCAGGAAGAATCAAATGAAGAGAGTTATTGAGATACCTGCAGAAGCTTTATCTTCCGACATGTGGTCTTGGAGGAAATATGGGCAAAAACCCATTAAAGGTTCTCCATATCCAAGGTTGGTTTCTATTTATTTATTTAGAAATTCGTTTGTGTTCTTGCCATTTGAATATAGACTTCATTATTCTGCCTTCTTTTTTAAGTCATAATTCGTAAATTGGTTTTTGGTACATTTTGGCATCCCTTTTGACATTCATTTTGTCCCTTATAATATATTATTCTATAAATTAGTTTTAACTTATAAAAAAGTCAACTTAGACAATTTTGTAAATGATACTTCTGTAACCGAGAGAATAACAATTATTGCAATAAAAATTGAGGAAAACTAACGGAATTTGACTTGGGGTGTCTTTATTGATTGTCCAATTTTGCTAATTTTTGTTATTTTATTGTGTAACAGAGGATATTACAGATGTAGCACATCAAAAGGATGTTCAGCAAGAAAACAAGTTGAAAGAAACAAATCCGACCCGGGAATGTTCATAATCACATACACAGCAGAGCACAACCATCCTATGCCAACTCATCGGAATTCCCTCGCCGGCAGCTCTCGTCAGAAGCCATCGACCTCCTCCGGCGAACCCAGCTCACCCCCTGTTTCGCCTTCTGTCGGTGACTCGCCGGTGCCGGAGAAATTGGAGACTGGGAGCTGTAAAGATGACATTATTGAAGAAGAAGATGAGAATATGATTAATGGGCAGGAAATGAATTTGGAAGATGATGATTTCTTTGAAGGGTTGGATGAATTAGAGGCACCGGCGCCTTCCGGAATTTCGAGTAGTTTTTCTCAGAAGATAGAGCTTCCATGGTTGACAAATAGCGCCACCACCACGGCTGCCGGAGGGATTTGACTTTGTAAAAGTCAATGGCGGACGCTATCTTCCGGTGATTCCATAGTGGGACCCTTAGAAGAACAACTTAACTGAAAGTGTGTAAAAGTGACAACTTGCATTAAGCACCACTGTTATGACGTGACGTTCATCATTATATTTTTACCGCTTAATGGTTAAGGAGTCTCTTTGAATCCTTCCGGCAAGTCTCGACCAACTCAGACTTTTAGGTTATGTGAGTATTTACGTAGTAACCTACACAAGGTGTCATTCCATAAAACAGGTCTTCGGCCTATCAACAGAGGAACACCCACACTGTCCGTGTCACTAAAATTGAACTTTTGATCTCTTGAAACAAATCTCAATCCGAATATTAACTGGAGCTATGACATAAGTCGATCTCTTTGAATCCTACAATTATTTGGAGAGCATATGCCCAAATTGTTTCTCTGACTTCTATTGTTTCGGTCTAAAAGAATTTTAGTTGATAAAAATTTTAAAGAGTTCTTTGTAACTCCTAAAATTATTTGGACGTAGAGGTATACTTTTGCCAAGTTGTGTTCTAAAATGGCTTTACAAATCTTCTTGTTAGGTGCAACATATTATGAGTACTTAGTTTCTTCCAGCAGATACATAGTGTTTTATCATGAGTATTTAGTTTCTCTCCAGGGGTACTTGGGAGTTTTAGAAGAGAAGATATGTGATAAGAAAAAAACATTTTGACCCGAATGAGTAACATACATACAAGACATGTAGGACCATGCTTTTCTTCATTGTCGTTTTCTTCATTTTTGTTTTTGTTTTTATGGGCCTGGAAGAATCGTTTTCTTTATTTTGTTAGTAGGGGTGGGCCCGAGGTCGACTGCATGATAGTGGGCTGGGATCTATGGGACCTTTTTGTACCGTATGATGATGTACGATAATGGAGAGGTTCAAGGTATTCGGCTTATAATATTGTAACTTGAAAGATACATGTTTGAACTAAGAAACACGTAGTGTGGGTATAAGTATTGTTATTTAGGCTATTATTGTTTTAGGACATAGTATCCGACTTAATTAGATTAAAAGATTACTCACTCAGTTTGTAGTGAATATTTTGTATAAGTTGTCTATTAAAAACCTTACCAATCAAAATATTGCTAGATTTTTAATTTATATCATTTACAAAATCATTGGGACTAAAACGAGGGGCTCTGATAAAATCATTGGGACTGAAACGAGAGCCTCTGACAAGTATGCCTTTTTGTAAGTAGATAAAAGAGATGTTCTATATAGTGTTTCTAGAGCGAAAAAGAAAAAGTAGATGTAGTGACAGTTGATTCCTTCCTTGTTATAGGTTTACTGTTAAGTTTACCATGACAACTTTTATGTATAAGTCGTATTTTAAAATAAGTTCTAAATACCTTTGAGTATTACAATTATTTTTTTATGTTTATAGTCTCGGAAAGGCAAATGTTCCTTCAACACAAAAAAAAAAAAAAAAGAGGAAAAAAGGTGGATGTAGCATTTGCCCTTTGACAATTAAAAGTATGCTTGTGTATTATGAGTTGGTTTATCCTTCTATTTAACGAGAGCTTCAAGTCTGTTACTGGTCTATCTCAAATAAACAAAATGATTTTTTGAAACCCTCAGATATTTTCTTTTCTAACCCTCAATTATGTACTTGGAGCATTTAATTAATACGTATTGGAGATTTTCCTTTTTACTAATATCCCAAAAGATGTAATTTGTTTATCTTTGTCTTGCATTATTTGTACATCTATACGTTTATGACTATTTTAATACCGAAAGCTTTCCTACTTATATTTACTGAATTATCTCAATAACACTTTAGAGCACCATATCCATATTGTTGTGTCATTTATGTAGGTACATTTTATGTGAGTTGTCTAATAACAGTTTTACTAATGTAAGACGCCACTGAATTTTTGATTTATATCATCTACAAAAATCATTAGAATTAAAACGATGGACTATGAAATCATGAGTATGACTTTTTGTAAGAAGATAAAAAAAGATTGTTCTATATTGTGTCTGTAGAGCGAAAAAGAAAAAGTGGATGTAGTGACAGAGTTGATTCCTTCCTTGTTATAGGGGGATAGGATCTCCTCACCGCAAGGGGGTGCGGTGACGTGTGACCGCGCGACACATGGCAGCAAGGGTAGTTGTGAGGTTAGATGAGGGTCACCTACATCTAGCCTCACCACCCCCATTGCTGCCACGTGTCGCGTGGTCACAAAGGGGTGAGAAAAATGGGGGTGAAGAGATTCAACCCGTTATAGGGTTACTGTTAAGTTCACCATGTCAACTTTTTATGTAAAAGTCGGATGCATTATAAAAGGAGTAGTAATGATGATATATTTACATGTGAATTCCATTGCATCTCAGAAAGATTAGTAATGACTATACTATTCAATATTTTTCCTTACAATGTCGTTGGTCTCACTTTTAAAGTTCACACGTGTGAAATCTGTTGCATTGTATAAAGGATAATAATGATCATATACAAGACTTACATGTGAGTCGGTTTTATTTTGAGAAGACTAGTAATGATCATAGAGTATTTACTATTTTTACATAAAGTGTCGTGAATCTTACTCGTAACACTTACATGTGAAATATGTTATGAGCAACAACTCTCTACCAAGACGTAGTAGTGGTGGCGTGTGCGCATATAAAGACAGTAAGGAGTCGATCAAACTTGGGGCTAGTGGAGGACTCTGTCCTTAATACTTATTGCTCCGGCATAGTGTGTCAAACCAGCGTTAGCAATCGTCTCCCAAGATACAATGGGTACCTGTTAAGTCGAACGGCACTACTGCAACTTGAACCTTATCGAACCTTCGAGTGTCCCAAATTCTCGCTGACTTGATGCAGAATGAAGAAGGAGGAGAGACTATAAGAGAAGATTGTGTTTTCTGATTGCACCCAAGACCCAGTTTATATAGAGGAGTTGGTTGAAGAATCGGTTGAGCAGATTAATCTGTGAACATCGGATCAAAACCGTAGATCAACCAGAGCCATCAGATCAAAACCGAAGCAGCGTTTGTTGGGTGATTTCTGGACGGGTTAATCCATAGTCATTGGATGAAAACCACACTGCAGGATCAATCATGAGGCGTCAGATGAAAGCCACATATTGTCGGGCGGTTTGGTCAGTTTGAACTACACCCGTTGGATCAAAACCGATGCTCTTAGATCGAAACAGACGAACCGTTTGATCTTATCTGCGCGTAGGAAAAGGCCTGTGGACCGTGCCAGAAGACTAGACCGTACTGCTCCTAGAGGCTCTTGAAGACTTTTCGTTGAGCTGCTGCGCAGCTAGGCCTGAAGTCTTTTCCAAATAATTAATCTAAAAAGCCCAAAAAAAAATTTCCCAAAAAGATAGAAGCATGAGCCGGACGGACAGGATCTTTTAGGTCTTTCCTATGGTCAAAACTTCTCATGCCCTAAGGGCACATCTAAAGTGACCATCCTTTACATATATTTGGTGGTAATTTTATTTCTTTTCACCAATGTGGTATTCCTTCCACAATGACACATCACCCATTAAACAATGTTTAACACCCACTTTGAGCATTAATTTTTCATTCATCTAGTATCGTGATGGAGTGATTCAAAGCCAAAAATTATCTACTCGTTACGAGATAATTAAAGGCCCATTAGTTTCTATTTTTCATTCATGAAAACTGTTTATAATTAAACTCAAAGTACGTTGTTAACCAAGTTTACAACTTGTCTTATTGGGCCAAAACCCAAGTTTTTCTAATTACTCCAACAAAATATGTTGCATTATGATAAGACTAGAGATCACGTCATTTTTTAACTATGTGGTCAGTAATTCGATTCCGTCTATGAAAGTGAAAGGACATTTCACTGTTCTATACAAAAACTTTTTAATTGAGAGATATATGCATTGAAAGAGATTGGTAATTAAAATCAGCGATAGATACCTTTAAAAGAAACCAAAAAGAATACATGGGACTAAAGATGATTATACAATATTTAATATTTTTCGTCTCACATTTAACACTTACATGTGAAGTCCATTCTGTTGTGGAAGGACCAGAGATGATCCATTATTATTTACAAACAGAATATTTTGGACGGCAATATTTTATCAGGTCATTAATTACTAAATAATCTAGCAATTAGAAGTGTGATATCCATTTGATCAAGACCAAATATTTAAAACGTGAGTGAAATATTTAATTCATTATGCATGTTATCATTTTATAGACTAAAGACTTATAATTAAGATCATGACCAATGTAACGAAGACCATTTTATACCGTTGGGTTCGGAATATTTATATACCGTTAATTTCTATACTTTGTCCGATAACTTTAAAGGTAAGCTTTGTATCGATGAAATTAACGGTCGGTCCTAAATATCAAAGGCATTTTTTCAAGGTCATTTTGGGCGGATGGCGCTTCTATCAATACCTTTCCACGGTTTTAGGGAGACGATCAGGCAAAATATGATGCATCCAATCATGCGCCGTTATATACACAAACTGGTCAGCGGTTTAAATTTTTTTTCTTCAAAAAAAAACACTTTGTACACGTGACGACACGTAATTGGAGTTCTCATATTTTATTTCACCATCACTCTTTCCACATCTGAACCCACCTTTCCAAGGGTAAAAGGGTGGGAGAATAAATACCGACTTTGGTTATCGCTCTGTGTACAGTTACTTAGACGACCATGGTAAAAGGTGCAAATGCAATCGAGCAGTCTCCCTCTATTTTCTTTTTCCCAAACCCCGTCTCTGAGCAAACAGAATTTTGGCTTTGATAAATGGAGTAAACAATTATAGAAAAAGATTGAACACAACGACCCGCTAGCAGGAGCTTGGTTATATACACAGTAGTCTGTATTAGGAGGACCCAGCACTGCAGGCAAGCCTACATGCCAAGAAATCTCCCACACAATGCACTTGATGAAAAGGGGCTCTCTTGCATTTGGCAAGAATTAAACTTTTGACCTCCCTTTCGAGAACTACTACGAGTAAACAATTATAGAGGTATCAAGGAGGACCACCCAAGGGTGGGTGCGCGGGGGGAGGAAAGAGGAGAAGGAAAGGGTCATCTGAAGTGGAAACGTGACTTCCACATTCATATACCAATTGGGAAATGGGTGGGTGAAAGAGGGGATAGCTACTTATTCAGAATAAGAATATATCTGTTGAATGTGGCTTAAATTTGTACCACATCGGTGGTTTTAGAATGAATAGGAAAATTGGGAGTTATAAATAAACCCCTCCACCTCTTATGTAAATCATCCCAAAACTTGTATCTTCTTCTACATATAAATAGAAGCAAGCAATTCAGCAAGTGTTCGGTGATCGGAGATCAAGCTATCTTGGCTGAGCTCCATTGGCAAAGCTTTCGGGTGTGTTTCTCTCTTTATCTCTTTTATTGTTCTATTCTCTTTATTGTTGTTTTACTGCTTTCTTTCCTGTTGTAGTATAGTATTCAATATTATTTGTCGGGTAGTTTTGTTAGTGTTCTGTCCAGTTCATTAGTTCTGAACTGGTGCATTTCACTAGTTGTGTTGTCGTAGTGGGAAAAATACCCGATTTTCCCAACAAGTGGTATCAGAGCCGAAGGTTCGCCCTTGGGCTGTCTGAAATTTGTTGTAATATTGAATACTATATATTGAGTCTGTAATGGCAACGAGAGATCAAGAAGCAAAGGAGGTTATCTCAAATATTCCGTCGGGGGTATCGGGCTCCTCGTCATCATGGTCGAGGTTCCCGGTGTCTAGTTTGAAATTGGCGGTGGAAATATTTGATGGTACTGGCCATTTCGGTATGTGGCAAGGGGAGGTCTTGGACTCTCTTTTCCAACAGGGTCTTGATATTGCCATTGAAGGAAAGAAACCAGAAGAGATAAAGGATAAAGATTGGAGCATCATCAATCGGTTGGCATGCGGAACTATTCGATCTTGCCTGTCCAGAGAGCAGAAGTATGCTTTCAAGAGTGAAACTTCTGCACACAAACTGTGGAAGGCGTTGGAGGACAAGTTTCTGAAAAAGAGTGGTCAGAACAAGCTCCTCATGAAGAAAAGACTGTTCCGATTTGATTACCGGTCAGGTACTACTATGAATGAACACATCACTATGTTTAATCAATTAGTAGCAGACCTGCTGAATTTAGATGTAAAATTTGAGGATGAAGATCTGGCTTTGATGTTGTTATCGTCTCTTCCCGATGAATTTGAACATTTGGAAACTACATTACTTCATGGGAAAGAGAATGTGTCGTTAGATGCTGTTTGTTCTGCTTTATATAGTCATGAATTGAGAAAGCAGGATAAGATGAAAAACAAATCAACGACATCAGAAGAAGCATTGGTGGCAAGAGGTCGTCAGCAAAGCCAGACAAAAGGAAGAAGAGAAAGGTCTAAGTCCAGAAGCCGAACTGTTGCCAAAGACGAGTGTGCTTTCTGTCATGAGAAAGGGCACTGGAAGAAAGACTGTCCAAAGTTGAAGAAGAAAGGGAAGACTCCGCAAGATGCAAATGTTGCAGAATGCAAAAGTGATACAGAATCGGATATCTCTTTAACTGTCTCGCCTTCAGCATCATTACATCCAGATGAGTGGATATTGGATTCAGGTTGTACCTATCATATGTGTCCTATTCGGGAATTTTTCTTTGAATTCCAGGAACTTGTTGGTGGGGTTGTTTACATGGGTAATGATAATCCATGTAAAACAACCGGGATAGGTTCAATCAAGCTGCGAAATCGTGATGGATCCACCAGAATTTTGAGGGATGTGCGGTACGTGCCAAAGTTAAAGAAGAATCTCATCTCTTTGGGGGCCTTAGAATCTAAAGGCCTAGTTGTGACGATGCGAGATGAAGTTCTTAAAGCAACTTCAGGAGCACTGGTGATGTTGAAAGGTGTGAGAAAAAACAATCTGTATTACTACCAAGGTAATACAGTGGTTGGGGCAGTAGCAGCAGCAACTTCTAGCACAAAGAAGGATGCTGAGGCAACGAAGCTGTGGCATATGAGATTGGGACATGCTGGAGAAAAGTCCTTGCAAATTCTTGCCAAACAAGGACTGTTGAAAGGTACTAAGGCTTGCAAACTTGAATTTTGTGAGCATTGTGTTCTTGGAAAACAACGAAGAGTGAAATTTGGCACTGCGATTCATAATACCAAGGGTATTCTGGATTATGTGCATTCAGATGTGTGGGGACCTGCCAAGACTCCATCCATTGGAGGTAGGCATTATTTTGTCACCTTTGTTGATGATTTTTCAAGAAAAGTTTGGGTGTATACAATGAAGAATAAAGATGATGTGCTTGACATTTTCCTTAAGTGGAAAGCACAAGTTGAAAACCAAACAGGAAGGAAGATTAAGGTTCTCCGAACAGATAATGGAGGAGAATACAAGAATGATCCATTCCTGAAGGTATGCCAAGACTGTGGCATAGTTCGACACTTCACTGTAAGAAAGACACCACAACAGAATGGCGTGTCAGAGCGTATGAACAAGACACTTGTGGAGAAAGTTCGTTGTATGCTATCTAATGCTGGGTTAGACAGAAAATTTTGGGCTGAGGCTGTGACATACGCTCAACATATCGTCAATCGGTTGCCATCATCTGCTATAGATGGCAAAACTCCGTTGGAGGTATGGTCTGGAAAACCTGCAACTGATTATGATTCTTTGCATGTTTTTGGTTCTATTGCATATTATCATGTGATTGAATCAAAGTTGGATCCAAGAGCAAAAAAGGCTCTCTTCATGGGCTTCAATCCTGGAGTGAAGGGATACCGTTTATGGTGTCTGGAGGCAAAGAAGACGATTATCAGCAGAGATGTTACCTTTGATGAATCTGCCATGATGAATAAGGTAAATCAAGAAGGAACTGATAGTATTCCGAAGCAGGTGGAGTGTACTCCGAAGCAGGTGGAGTTTGAGCAACCAGTGGTGATCCCAGCACGAGGCACCACCAGTGACTCTCCTATGGCAGAAGAAGAGTCAGATGAGGAAGAGGATTCTACCCAAGAACCTCAACAGCAACAGGAGCCAATTGCAGTTAGAAGAAAGAGACGAGAAATTCAAAAGCCTGCTCGTTTCGCTGATATGGTAGCATATGCACTTCCAGTTGTTGATGACATTCCATCCACTTACACAGAAGCTATTCTAAGTTCAGAAAGGGGAAGCTGGGCAGGTGCAATGGAAGAAGAGATGCAATATCTTAAGAAGAACAATACGTGGAAGCTGGCACAACTACCAAAAGATAAGAAGGCAATTGGGTGCAAATGGGTATTTGCAAAGAAAGAAGGATTTCCTCATAAAGAAGATGTTCGCTACAAGGCAAGGTTGGTGGCTAAAGGATTTGCTCAGAGGGAGGGAATTGACTACAATGAGGTATTTTCTCCAGTTGTTAAACATTCCTCCATTAGGATTTTGTTGGCCTTGGTAGCGCAGTTGAATTTGGAGCTAGCTCAACTTGATGTGAAAACCGCGTTCCTACACGGTGATTTGGAAGAGGAAATCTACATGACTCAGCCAGAAGGATACAAGGTTGCTGGTAAAGAAAATTGGGTTTGTAAACTTACCAAATCGTTATACGGACTGAAACAATCTCCAAGACAGTGGTACAAACGATTTGATAAGTTTATGAAGGGTCAGTCGTACAAGAGGAGCAAATACGACCATTGTGTGTATTTGCGCAGACTTCAAGATGGTTCCTACATCTACTTACTCTTATATGTTGATGACATGCTGATAGCAGCAAAGAGCCAAGCAGATATTGACAAGTTGAAGGCTCAGTTAAGTAAAGAGTTTGAGATGAAGGATTTGGGGGAAGCCAAGAAGATTCTCGGCATGGAAATAAGCAGAGACAGAGAGAGGGGTAAACTTTGGCTGTCACAGAAGCAGTATTTGCAGAAGGTACTACAACGGTTTGGTCTACATGAAGATACAAAACCTGTATGTACTCCACTTGCTCCTCATTTGAAACTGAGTAGCCGTTTGTCTCCAACTACTGATGAAGAACGAGAATACATGGCAAAAGTCCCTTATGCGAATGCAGTTGGAAGTTTGATGTATGCAATGGTGTGTACGAGACCAGATATTTCACAGGCTGTTAGTGTTGTTAGTAGATACATGCATGATCCAGGCAAGGGTCATTGGCAAGCTGTGAAATGGATTCTACGGTATCTCCAAAATACCGTAGATGTTGGATTGAAATTTGAGCAAGATAAATCACTTGGTCAGGGCGTAATTGGATATTGTGATTCTGATTATGCTAGAGATTTAGATAAGCGGCGATCTACAACTGGCTATTTGTTCACTTTAGCAAAAGCGCCAGTTAGTTGGAAGTCTACCTTGCAGTCAACGGTGGCTTTGTCTACAACAGAGGCAGAGTATATGGCGATTACAGAGGCTGTGAAGGAAGCAATTTGGCTTTATGGGTTGCTTAAAGACTTGGGAGTTGGTCAGAAACAACTTAAAGTATATTCTGACAGTCAGAGTGCTATTCATTTGGCAAAGAATCAAGTCTTTCATGCACGGACTAAGCATATTGATGTTCGCTATCATTTTGTGCGGGAAATTCTCGAAGAAGAGGAGATACTTCTCCAGAAGATTCATACTATGGAGAATCCTGCAGATATGTTGACCAAGGTTGTTACAAGGGCCAAGTTTGAACATTGTTTAGACTTGGTTAATATCTTGCACATTTGAGTAGATACTTGGAAATAACACAAAGACTATTTTTTTTGTTGATAAGTTTTGTATATGGTAGGATTTGAAATTAAGCCAAGGTGGAGATTTGTTGAATGTGGCTTAAATTTGTATCACATCGGTGGTTTTAGAATGAATAGGAAAATTGGGAGTTATAAATAAACCCCTCCACCTCTTATGTAAATCATCCCAAAACTTGTATCTTCTTCTACATATAAATAGAAGCAAGCAATTCAGCAAGTGTTCGGTGATCGGAGATCAAGCTATCTTGGCTGAGCTCCATTGGCAAAGCTTTCGGGTGTGTTTCTCTCTTTATCTCTTTTATTGTTCTGTTCTCTTTATTGTTGTTTTACTGCTTTCTTTCCTGTTGTAGTATAGTATTCAATATTATTTGTCGGGTAGTTTTGTTAGTGTTCTGTCCAGTTCATTAGTTCTGAACTGGTGCATTTCACTAGTTGTGTTGTCGTAGTGGGAAAAATACCCGATTTTCCCAACAATATCCACATAAAGTTTTGGGCAAGTATTCTGTGGTTGCTACTTGTAGAAGACACAACATGCTAAATGGCGATACATATCTAAGAAAGAGAAAGATACCGTCCTCATGACATAGCTATATTAGTATTCGATGGTAGATTATATCTCAAGGTATATTTACGTTGGTATTCGGTGATAGATTATATCTAATGTTGTCGGTTCGAATCTTGACGGCCGCGGTGTGAATGTTTGGACCATGCTGTCAGCTATTTATACTAGACATGTTTGGGTTCAAACATCTCGTGAACTCCAAATCTTGGACCTCCCACTTAGGAGGCCACTAAATTATATCTCAAAGCATAGTTATGCTGGTATTCGGTGATAGATTATATCCAATGTTGTTACTTCGAATCTTGACAGCCGCGGTGTGAATGTTTAGACCATGTCGTCAGCTATTTATACCGGACAAGTTTGAGTTTAGACACCTTGTAAACACCAAATCTTGGACCTCCCAACTAGGAAGCCGCTGAGCGGCATAATTTACATCATTCACGAAATCCTTTAGGAATGATATACGGTTATGGTATGACTTTTTAGCTCCAAAGGAAAAGGTACAGATTATTTATTTGTATTTTACTAAAAATGTGAAGAAGACATACTTTGATGCTAGTAACATGAGATTATTATTTGCCTTCATCAGTTGAATAACATTTCTATCACAAACATAAGCATTCTGAGATTCGAACATAGAAGGAGAAAGAAGGAAAGGGAAAAAATACCTGATTTATATGCAAACATATATGGAATGTGAACAACATAATAAAGAACAAATACGAATATAATTCCACACTATATTCACCTCCAAGTTAACAAATCCGGGGATAAGGTCCTCTAACCACAAAAATCTTCACCGCATCCTTCACCGTGCGACACGTGGCAGCAGAGAAGGGTGGTGAGACTAGATGCGGGTGATCCTCATCTAGCCTCACCACCCCTCCCTGCTGCCACGTGTCGCGCGGTGAGGAGTGTATTGAGGCTTTTGCGGTGAGGGGATCCTAACCCCGAACCCGAATCCCTTCCGCAGACAGAGAAGTATACACTAGTGTACCATTTCTGATTTCATTCCACGTGTCAGAACATGTTGCGTTCCTGGAAACCTTGGAATGAACAAGATGTTTCTATCAGTCAAATCTAAGCAGTTGCAGCAGAGACCTCGTATCCTTGAAGAAAACTACGCAATTTTTCCATTTGACCAATCGATGAGAACCAACTAGTAAGAATCTCCATGGTACGAGAATCAGGATTACAGGCATGTTCCGTCATTTGATCCATGAGTTCACAAGCCTTGTCAAACCAATCCCTTTCTTGAAGGCCTTTGAGCAAGGCATTGAATGTTACGGTACTTGGCCTGACCCCTTTGCCCTTCATGTCATCCAATAGCGAAAGGGCACGTTCGATTTGGTCACCCTTGCAGAGGAAGCTGATCAAAATATTGTAAATGGCAGTATTAGGTGGCACCTTAAGAACTGAACCCATATCCGTAAAAATGTCCATAGCTTGATCAACCTCACCTTGTCTGCAGTAACCATCAATCAATGCTCCATAAGTTACAACATTGGGCACAATGCCGCCTTTCTTCATCTTCATAATCAAGGCATATGCCTGTTTCATATTCCCTTTAACACAAAAGTGCGAAATTAAAGTGTTATATGTGATGCGATCAGGCTTCACTTTGCCAAGTTCCATTTCATTAAACAAGTCCAAGGCTTGGTCAATCTTATTCTTCTTACAAAGCCCACCAATTAAACTGTTATAGCTGATGATATCCAAGCAGAGTCCAGCTTCTTTCATTCTTGAAACCACGTAGCTAGCATCATCCATCCTTCCTGCTTGGCTAAGACCAGAAATCAAGCTATAATATACAAATGGATCCGTGTGGATCCCAACTTCCAGCATTTGATTAAATAACTTCACAGCCTTGTCAATGTTGTTGGCACTGCAAAATGCAGCAATTAAGATAGTGAACGTAATAGCATTGCCTTGCAAACCCTTCTTTTGCATATCTTTGAAAAACTCCATTGCTCTACTAACTCGACCAGATCTGCACATTCCATTCAGTATAGTATTGAAGGTAATTACATTAGATTCAACACCTTCCTTATTCATCCGATCAAAAAGCTCAAGCGAATCATCGATATACCCTGCTTTGCAGAAGCCATCTATTAAGCTATTATATGTAACAGTATTTGGCATGCATCCCTCGTGCGACTTCATCTTTTCCATTAACTTCATACCCTCTTCTTGGCTCCCAACCTTGCACAACCCATTAATCAATGTGTTAAAGATAACAACATCGGGCTCAATGGAAATTTCATCACCCTCTTTCCCACCCTTCATCTCCTCAAATACCTGTAGCGCATCATCCACTCTCCTACACTTGCACAAATGATTTATTAAAATTCCAAATGTCACAACATCTGGAAGGATCCCTTTTTCCTTCATCTCCTTCATAAGCAAGTTCATTCTCTGATAATCGTTCTCTTTACTCAACCCCGTCAAGAGGGCATTGCAAGAAACCGCATTTACCTGACCACCCAACCTCATCACCTCATGCAAAAGACTCCAAGCATCATCAACATTCCCGCTCTTGCAAAAGGCGGTCACTAACTGTGTCAACCAAATAGCGTCAGGAAAAATTTCTTTTTCTGCGAACCTCGAAACAATCCCCAACATTTCCTCCAATCTCACTCTCCTGCCGCTCCATTTTCTCGCCAAGCTAACTGAAAGCACAATATCCACTGTATTCTTATTGGGACCATACCCTGCCTCCGTTGTAAACATTTCGTCGAGCACCTTTAGAGCATTATCCACCTGACCCGTCTTAAGCAATGACTCTAACATCAAATTAACTGTTTGAGTATTTCGCTGATTCGGATCGAGTTCATTGTATAAAGTTATGGATTCCTCTAGCATTCTGGCTTGTACGAAGCGTTTCATCAGAAGGACAGCAGAATTGGTAGAAAAGGGAATCTTTTGGTCCCTGGCGAGCATAAATAAATTCCGAAGCTTATCAACGTTATCCAATCCCTCTTCGCAACTCGCATGCTTAATCACTGCTTGCAAGATCAATGATAGAGAAGAAGAGTCCAATGTCTGGGGATTGAACACTGAGGCGAATGATTTATTGTCCTTAAGGCAAATGAAGAATTGAAGAGATTTCTCATATGACCCCAATCGGCGGGTAATCTTGATGAGAGAAGAAGAAGAAAGCGGCGGCGACGAGGAGAGAATGTCACGAAGATTGGCATTGGTGGGCCATTCATCTGCATTGGTAGTCTGGAGGAGGGAAACTATTTGATGAATTGGAACTTCACTGGCGGCTGAAGCAGTAGTTTCGGGTTCTGGGTGGATAGGTGGAGGAGGAGGAGGAGGAGGAGGAGGAGGAGTATATAATCCAGATTCGGCGGAGAGGCGGCGAACAGCGGCGGAGGAGAAGGTTTTGGGGGTTTTGAGGAGGGAGAAGGCGTTTGATGCCGGCATCTTCATTTCGGGAGCTTGTGCTGTTTTCCTAGTACTGGGCAGTGTTTGATTTTCGGGCAGCCGGGGTTAGTGTCTGATTTGAACAAGCATTTTTAGGAGCGAAAATAACCGAAGCTTCGTAACTCGACCGGGTTGAGAAAATTTTGTTTCTAGTATATGATACTCCAATGTTACTATATATATTCTGTGCATGAATATTGTATGTTTTGTTACGGTATATTTTGGATATATCTGCATAAATATATGATGTGTTATTATGTTATTGAAAGAATTTAATAAATACAAAATAATAAACTGTCGATATTAAAATATGTATAAACGTGTATATGTATATATAATACAAAACACCGAGAAAAACAAAACCAAAAAAATTCAGATGAACCGGGTCATGAACCAGACCCAGCAGGCAACTATCCTTTCTAATGTCAGCAGTTGGGCATCCCCCGTTAATGATAAATCTACTTCTCCATAGCATTCCCGGCGTCGAATTTCCACCCTCTCGCCTGTTCAGCTCACAGTTTTCATCACTCAGCCCTTCCATTTTCATCCGCTTCTTCCGCAGATCAATTGCAAGTGTCACAGCTATGGACGGGACGAAAGTTAGAGCCGCTTCTGCCTCGCCGGCTCACGTTGCCGGTAATTGGTACTCGGTGCCGGAGCTTCGTCTTCGTGATCATCGTTTCACCGTTCCGCTCGATTACTCATCTGATAGCTCTACTTCCTCTAAGATCTCCATTTTCGCTCGGGAAGTCGTTGCTGGTATTTTCTTTTTCCCTTCTCCCTTTTTCTTTATTCTCTACTTCTTTTACTTGCCCCCCCCCCCTACCTTTAAAATATAACACCTTGCCAAGGTGGCCTCTAGGAGAAGTTGGTTAAAAGCTGAGTTATTGTTTATATTTCCAATTTGCGGATTATGAGTTGTTTGTTTGTGTTAAAACTTGAACATTTGGTGACGCAAATTAGTAAAAACACACATTTTTGTGGGATTATATGTGCCAAATTCCAAAATGGTAATATGCATATAGACTTATAAAATGGGACGAAAGGGAATTATTTATTTGGCTTATTGACAAGGTAACTGGTGTTGAATGTTCATCTTTTCTTCATTTGCATTACAATCATTTTGAGATTTGAAAAGGGGGAATCTTTGTGATTGTGGGAGCTTTTGAATTTGGAAAAGTTGAAAAGAGTAAAGGAAATAACTCATAAGGGAAAATTTTGGGAGAAAGGGATTTTCTGTATTTAGAAGAAGTATCAGTGAAGCTGGTTATCATCGCATAGCTAGTTGGCTTCTTTCCTTTTTCTTTTTGTTTTAAATTAAATTTCATATGTAGAAATATGTTTGCTATATGAATTCAGATAGTGTTCATTGAAATCTGCATGATGGTGAGTGTAGTTGGTTGATTATGGTTGTATACATAAATACACATCCATCCGTATGTGCATGTAAAACTTATATATCTAGAAATATGAAGAGGCTTCTTTACTATATGATGAAAAGAAAACCTGCATTACCAGGGATTTAAAGTTTAATAATGGACAATGATTATGAAAAGAAAAATGCATCAATAAGGAATTGGGTGATCGTCGCACCTGGCTGTATGGGTATGAGATGGAAGTCCCAAAGTGGAAAACATGACTATCTATCCTAGATAGAAGCATTGAATTGATTTTAGTAATGTCATGTTCATTTGTGATTCCCTTAGTGGTATGGGAGATGTTTTTGATCTAGGAACAAAGAGCAGTATTATGTTCTGCCTGCAACTGTGTTGTGAAATATAGTAGATTAACATAGATCACAATATGTAATTTTAACGAAATATTCTGCATTTACCTGTTTTTGTTGAGGTCTCCATCGAATTTAGTCATGGTTACTCGTAATAACACATGTTGCTTATTTTGGCTCTTTGAAATTTAGCAAGAAGTTTCTTCCAATTTCATTTCTGTAGTGATCACTGCTTAGTATATTGTACCTTTTATGTGGTTGTATATGAAATTTTATGTTTGAGTTGTACTTGTAATCAAGTCCGAGGGTAAAAAAAGATAGAACTCATCAATGACAGTGTCATATTTACTTATAGAATATCTTTATAGCTGTTGGAAGATGTGCAATTCCAAAACAGTTGTGAGCAGAAAGCCAGATTAGAAGTTCAGTGTCTTGCTGCTTAAACGGCCGAAGTCGCATAATTTTTTACCTGCCTCCTTCTTGATCACTCAGTATTTGATGTTAATTTTCTTTCCTAATGATGGATCATACTTGTACACAGTTGGGAAAGAAGAATATTCTTTGCCGTACCTACTATATTTGCAAGGTGGGCCAGGCTTTGAATGTCCACGGCCAACTGAATCTAGTGGATGGATTGGAAAAGCATGCGAAGAGTTTCGTGTTATTTTAATGGATCAGGCATGTCATGCTGGTATTTTTTTTGTTTAGCACTGTATTCTTGAAGGGAAGGATTTTCAGTCTCCTCTTCTCCTCTGCTGATGGCTTACAATGCAGAGAGGAACAGGTTTGTCAGCGCCAATTACCACGTCAGCTATGTCACAATTTAAATCAGCTGATAAATTAGCCAGTTATCTGCAACATTTTCGAGCTGACAATATTGTGCGAGATGCTGAATTTATCCGGAAATGTATTGTTCCTGGTGCTGGACCTTGGACTGTTTTGGGACAGGTAACTTGTGCTTTTCTTCTCTACACCATTTAAGAGCCAAAAATATCCCTTGCACATTCCACTTCTTAAACATGACTTTGAGCCTACACTTTGTCTGGCTTGTTCATGGTAGGGATCACTCTGAAGCCAGCAAATCTGGCCCTCTGTCCCAAAATTCTAGGACTGTTTATTAAATTTACGAAATGTAAATTTTGATGATTAATGTGGATTGCGAAATGTGCAGAGGATTAATACTTGAGCGAGAAGTTGACATATGCTGCTTTCTTTGCAGAGTTATGGAGGATTTTGTGCAGTTACTTACTTGAGCTTTGCCTCAGAAGGCCTCAAACAAGTCCTCATAACTGGTGGGCTTCCTCCCCTTAAAGAGGGTTGCTCTGCGGATTTTGTATACAGGGCATGCTTTGAGCAGACTGTTTATCAAAATGAAAAATATTACAAGAGGTTTTCTCAGGACATTGAAGTTGTTCAAGAAATTGTTACTTACTTGGCTAAGTGTGAAGGAGGCGGGGTAGGAATTAGTGAATGTGGTACCGTCTGGAGAATATTTTTATATTTTCTATTTTTTTGGGGGAGGAGGGGCGGGGGTTGGGGGTGGTTTGTGCTCTCTCTCTCTCTCTCTCTCTCTCTCTCTCTCTCTCTCTCATGCTTTGTTTTCCTGTGTATAAGGAAGAATCATGCTGACTACATTTACCGAAATAGGTGCTTTTGCCATCTGGCGGCATGTTAACATCCAGGGGGTTACAACTACTTGGTCTTACTGCTTTGGGTTCAAGTACTGGCTTTGAGCGCTTGCACTATATGTAAGAGAATGGATAATAACCTTTCTGCTTCTTTAGGATGCTATTCTCTGACTCCATCTTCTCATTTTACTTCTCATCCGTAGGTTGGAAAGGGTTTGGGACCCACTGATTGTACAAGGAGCAGAGAAAAGAATAAGCTACTACTTCTTGAAAGCTGTAAGAGACCCATGATTATTGTGATTAGGAGTTTCATGTCTTGACTTCTATGATGAGGTTATTATCAATATAATTGGGCCAAAAGAACAGTGGGCGAGGAGAAGAGAAGATCATGGTTTTTCGTTCTTTTTTGCATCTCTGTTCCCCACCTACCTCCCTCTTGCAGTCTTGCTCCCAGTTCACGTTGACTCCATGGTAATATACTAATATGATCAGCTAAGCCTTATTTGGCCATGCCAAGTTCAAGTTGGTTCTGGCCATCGTTTGTGGAGGCATCGATCTATTTGTTCATTTTTGACAAATTCTGTTCCTTGAAATCCGAAAAATATATTTCTCTAGCTGATTGTTCTGTGCTTCTGCTCGACTCATCTTTAAATACGAAGTGTTGCAGAAGACAGTCATATTGACTTTTAAGATCAGAGGAGCACATCTTTGCTTTGCTTTCAGAATCTATATTCCAGTGCTGTGACTTCCCAACCTCTCGTGACAGATATATGTCAGTGATTCACATACAGCACTCCTTTCTTTTTTTCTTCTTCCATGTGGATTAGAATAAACCGAATATATCATTGCCCCCTTGTTGAGAAAGATCTTGCAAAACCTAATTAAATGTCTTCCCCCCACCCTCCCTCCCGAATATGCTTTAGATCAAAGGTTTTCCTCATTGTTCAGCATAATATGAAAAATCCAATGAATATTAGGTGGTTACCATTTTAACATGGTTGGTGGCAATAGCATGGACTGTAAGTTTCATATAGCTTGTGCATTTCGAATTCCTAGTAGATGAATGCTTTTAAGTTGAATGTTATTTACCATTGTAACCTGTAATTTTCAAGTCTTTTAGAATAAATGCACGTTCTTGAGGAGTTGAAGTTTAGGACCCCCTGACCCAAATGCACCTTTTGGTTTTCTGAGGGATGCCACATTTTTTTCAGTAAAGTTGTTCTTCTGCAATTTGTCCTTCAGCTAACTGTTGGCTTGGGAATTAGATTGGATAACGTCTAACCAATTTAGCATATCATCTAGTTGACTTGGTGAAGTTTTTCTCTATGCAGTACGAGACTTGGTTGGCTTTCGATACAAACCCTTTATATGCTATCTTGCACGAGTCCATATATTGTCAGGTACGAATATGATTAGAAACCTCCACAGTTTTACTAGTTATTCTCTGGTCTCGTAAATCGTTTACTGTGTTTTCTTGACATTGTTTACTTTCCCTTTTTTGGGGTTTCCTTAGCCACCTAATTTCCTAGGAATATTTTGTGTATCGTTGCTTTGTCTAATTATCTGGTAATTTCGGTCCAAAGGGTGCTCCGTCACAGTGGTCAGCTCATAGAATAAGGGATGAACATGAAGATAAATTCGACGCAGTTAAAGCTGCCAAAGAAGGCCGGCCTGTTCTATTCACTGCTGAGGTATGGAAGCAATGCAATAAATATTTCTTATTAAAGATTATGATTCCTGCTTGAAAGGATCAAAGTTAGGGATCATGGTAGTCGATTGTGTTACTACTCTTTCTCCTGACATTAGGATTACACAAAAGTAAACACGACAATAACAACTTTACCCCATTGCTTTAGAGGCTTCCGCCTATGGCGGGGTATAGGGGGTCGGATGTACGCAATCATATCCATGGGTTAGAAATACAGGTTATTTCCCGGTGACCCATAATATTGCGTCAAACTGTGTCGATCAAGTGCTACTCCACAATATAAGAAGTGAAACCAATTTAGTGAGTCATTTTGCCTTATTCCATCCATCATATTCCTAAATCAATAAAGAGTGTGTCTTTGACTCCATAGGAAATGGAAACTACACAAAAATAAACACAATTCCTGCTAAACAGTCGCCTTGTTAAAAGCAATTAATGCATATTAAAAAAGCATGCTTTGAGGACTAAGATGTATAACGTATCAAGTAGTTTATAACATTAATTTTGGTCATTTCTTCCATGCAAGGTTTACACTTGAATAAGAGAAACAATCGTTTTTGGAACACAAGCTCATTTTTTTCGTTTTTGGAAATATGATTTTTCTGAAAAGAAAAGAAAAAGATTCAGGAAATTTCAGATTAGTCATCCAGAATTTTCGTTGGTTATACACCAAACCTGAAGTCACACCTGTGTTCTTTGTATGCTCTCTTTTATGCCTCAAGGAAACAGGTCCATAACTTCATATGGAGATGACAAGAGTCAATAAATGATATTTCATTTCCAGCAGCTGTCTATAAACCGTTTGCCTTCTCCTTGTTTCTGCAGATGACATTTCCCTGGATGTTTGATGAAATTTGTGCCTTGAAGCCATTTAAAGATGCTGCTATGCTACTGGCAGAAAAAGTGGATTGGCCTCCTTTGTATGACACTGCAGCATTGAATAACAACAAGGCATGTCTTTTTATGGCTATTTACACCAAGTGATACTACACTAAGAAAATTCATCTGTAGCATTGTCAAAAAAGTAAATGTGATCAATATCATATTACCGGATGCTATTAAAGAATGACTCCCTCTGTCCTAGGTTCGTAGTCCAGTTTTCATTTTCAAAAATCCCCAAAATGTTCTTCATTTTCCATAATGAACCTAGGAACTTATGCTTTATTCCAAAATAATTATTATAAACATTTAAAAAGGAAAAGGCATTATTGGTAACTTGTACTTCTCAAGTTAGACTATGAAACTGAGACGGAAGGAGTATTAGTTAGTTAGTCCTTACGACTAAAGATTTATCAGCCGCCTTCATGATTAAATGGTGATCCTAGGATTCATGTGTGGTTACACTGAAGGAACCACTCAATTCATTGCAAACACAAAAGGAACAAAGCAGCCATTTTTGTTGGAAGTTTCTGTAACACTGTCCAGTGAAAAATAAGCCTACAATAGGAGGGAGCGTGCCATGATTAACTCATGCCTGAGTATTTACTTAAAAATAGTTCATCCTGGAAGTATTTCTAGATTGTACTTGGCTGAGTATCTTCCTGTATTAGGGAAGCTGAAAATATTGGTCAGTTTTTCCATTACAAGACTATTGAGGACAGAGCTTTTATCTTGTATTGTTGGTTCAATTTGTAGGTCCCAGTAGCTGCTGCGGTGTATTATGAAGACTTGTATGTAAACTTCAAGCTGGCGAAGGAAACGGCTGCAGAGATAGGAGGCATAAGGCTATGGATAACTAATGAATACATGCACTCTGGTTTGAGAGATGGAGGTGGTCTGGTCTTGGACCATTTATTGGGCATGCTAAATGGAAAGAGGCCCCTATTTTGATTCACATTACACTACCCTGGACTTATATTTTTGTTTTATTCTATACTTTTTTTGTCCTGATTTATCAAATAAAATTGGGTTCTTCAGATTAAGTGTACTTGATTATTTTCATATGAACTTGGAGATCCAGGTCAGCATCTCCGTGTGAATGTCTTCAGAAATCTTGACAGCAGCTTCATTTTCAACATTGTAGATTTGGCATTATTTACCAGAGAGACTACAGACTCTAGAGATAGCTTTTGATGTTGTTAGGATATAATAGGTATGTATTGTTGTTGTACTAGAGAGACTATAAATACACTCCAAAATATTTGCAGAAGAAGAGACAGGATCAAAGAGAGACATGAACTTGTATAAGTCTGATAAAGTAAATTTTGTCCTTGGGCAGATATGGATAGCTCAGACCAAACTTTCTACATTCAACAAAAATAAACACAAAATTATGATCATTTGCTGAGATTGTAAAGATTATAGAAAAAAAAATATCTTTACGCCTACTCTGTATAATTATTTTAGATTCTCTCATTTTTGTGACTTTGAGATCACATATTTGAGTCGTAAAAACAACCTCTTACACAAAATGCAAGGTAAGATTTAATATCAGATCACAAAGCGATCCGATCTCTCATTGGATTCTGCGCAAATGTAGGAGTATAATTTACCGAAAACATTTTTCAGGTTTGTTTTTAGTCATTTATGTGTTTCTAGGCTAAAACAAAACTTGATTAACTATCCAATCAACCGTAACTAAGTGGGACAACATGATCTGACGCAAATGTTCCGGCCGCTGAAACCTAATTTTTATCCCCAAAAAAAATCCCATTTCTCTATCACTTCTCCACCTCCACCCACCTCCCCCTCCCCCTCCCCCCCCCCCCCCTTCCTCTCTTTTCGTAACTCAGCCAACCTCACCCCATTGCTTTCGGGTCTTGTGCTCCCCAACCAAGGTGCCTCCAATGAGGCAGATTAGTCCTCTCCTCTCTGGCTACATATATCTTGGACAACGGCTAGTCCGATTTAAAGCTGAGCATCGCCATACACGGCTGCCCAAAAGTTCTATACCGAGCCTGTTGGAGTCCATGTCAACTAAGCAATCTGTGTTTCCTTACTAAAAGCTAAACTCTTCACAAAAAGACTTTAGAAGGAACCCACTATGAATACTGCAAAAAGAGATTTCTGACCGACATTGAAGCTTCCTGAAATATTTCAAGAATATTTTGTTACACTTTTAGTATTTGAAATCATTTTTTGTTTCGTAGGCACGTGTCCGATCTCAAAATTTCCTTGGATGATGGAGGCCTGATTGAGAAGTTTTGGGTCTTACTGTGTAAATGAAATAGGAGTAGGGGTCTCGATTTAAATGTGGGCTTTACTAAAAGATCCCCAGTTCAGAGTTTTGAGACTTGTTTACCTCTAGACGAGTATCAACATGTTTTTAGATGAGTATCAAAGTTGGAGCACTTCTTCCTTGAACTAAGAATTACTAGCTTTTTGTTTTTAGAACATAGTTCAATTAGAATTTGAATGGTATATCACATCGATGTTGTATGTTTGACTTTCCTAATAGTCGCGGTATGTATTTCACTGATGTCTGTACTAAAAGTTTCAACTAAATGTATTATTGACGTTGATCTAATTTACAGTAGATAATTTGTATGTACCATTTGTTTGATCCTCTCATCCAGATACATGTTGAATGATCTGATTTGAATCTTTCATAAAACTCTATGAAAATGGGTCAATAAGGTCTCGATACTAGATATTTGACCTTTTTCATCTAGGGGTGTTAACGAACCAAGCCGAATCGAATACTAGGTTTTTGCATTCGGATTCGTTTAGCTAAACAAACTGTTCAAATCGGTTCCTTTAGTTAAACGAACTTTAAAATTGGTTCGAGTTCTGCTCGATAACATTATAACTGTTTAAACAGTTCGCGAATAGTTCGGCTCGTTTTAGTAAATGAACACAAACATTTGTTCGAATTCGGCTAGTTTATATACAATTACCGAACAAATATGAACCAAACACAAACCGAACTTGAACAGTTCGCGAACTCGTTGAACAATCCTATTTCCATAAAAAAAATTACTAATTTTTTCTATTAATGAAAAATTTAAACGGACAAAAATACAAACTGATACAGAAACTCTTCCGCTCAGGTTAGCCAAGCCTTTTCTTCTTTGACGTACTTGTATGTTTTACGCTTCATTTTCTTGTATTCAAAACTGCAGCTCCAGATTTGATGCTGTATAACTAGCAGCAAAGTGATTAGCTGGTTGAAGAATGCAGAGATTGAGTGGGATTGTTAGGCCACTTTCTCAAATTGAAGGAAGATGCCGGCCAGGGTTTTGCTCATCCGCCGCCGCCGCCGCCGCCGCCAATGATAAGATCGTGGCGTCCGTGCTCTTTGAGCGGCTGCCCGTAGTTGTTCCCAAAATCGACCCTGTTGTTTATGCATTTCAAGAATTCTCGTAACTTTCCTTTCTGTTTCTCTTTTCCTTTTTTTTCCCCCATTAAAAAAGAACCACTCTTCCGCCCTTAAGAAACTATGATTTTTGCTGCTATCTTGCTTTGACATATGTATTGGCTGTTTGATATGTATTGATTGACTTTTTTCGAGTGGTCTTATGATGTATAGTGAGAAAACCTGCTGAAACAAAAATGCTGGATTTAGTAAGGAACCATAATCTAATAAGGAGAAGATTCAGCTGTCAGCATCTAGTATGGGATGAAGTGAGAGGAAAATGGATGTAATGGCGCACATTCTTGCACATCTCTGGAAATAAGAGGGCTTTTTTGTTTGATGTAACTAGGCAAAGATTAATTGCTACAAGTGGGAAAGCAAGTTCCTTTGTGTTGATAGCAGAAGATAATTAGGAGATTTATTTTGGGAGAAGGAAGTGTCTGTAGTATTGAGTTCGGGGTTGCTGTTCTTTTTTGCTTGAATGTCAGGATTTACTGGTTATTGTCCTAATTGGTCCATCTGGTTCTCATTGTTTTTTTATGAAGTAATCCTAGCTTCTTGTTGATATAGCTCTTTGGGGTGACCTTAATCTGATTTAATTCACCGAGGATATTTGCATCGCTTTCTCAGATTTCGTTGGAACCAACAATATCGAAGGGAATATCCTGAAAAGTTCTTGAAAAAGTCTGATGCCAGGTACCCTTTTGTTTAATCACTTAACTTTCTTCCTTCATGTTGAGCAGTTAAACTTGTAGGCGGCAATCGCCTTTTTTTTTTCTTCTTCAAATTGGAACATGGGTTAAATGTCTAAGCATGTATGCCTGTTTGACTCTGTCAGTGACATATTCAGGAATATATATGTAAAGGTGTTATGTTTGTTTTATCTTGGTACAAGTGTGAAATGTTCACTATTCTGGTAACCTTTTTTTTCGAATGTCTTTTTTCTTTTCATATGCATTCCGGCAGTATAAAGTTTGATTGCAATAGGGGATGGGGAGGAAAGGAAAACACTTACATTATGGAAGCAGATAAATGTCACTTTATACTTTCACTTGTTTGATTAGATGGAACGTAAAGAAAATTAATTTTGTAATTTTATCTGCATGTTCATATTGATGCATTGGCAAAAGTACAAGAGGAAATAAGATGATGATTTAGTCAGTTCACATGCACCTTCTCTTGTAGAAATACACACACAAATACTGTATACTGAACACTGTATATACACATATACATACATAGTAAATACTTAGTTTATTCATAGACACATACATAGTAGAAATACCCTTCTACATTTTCTATATACTTAGTTTAGTCACTGGTTTAGTGACTAGAAGAGTCTATCCGTTAGAAACCAAATATAGCCGTTGGCAGTTTTGGGCCATCTGCCCCCCTTGTTTCTCAGTTTTGTACAAGGCTTTACTCCTGTAAATTTGGGATTTGACTTGATGAATAATATTCTTCAATGACGGCTTTATCTTTCCTTTAATTCTTTTGTTTTGGAAGGGAAATAAGTGTTGACATGGAAAAGGTAGCATGTCAACCCTGATTTAGTTCCCGTATCCTTTTGGCTTGTATTGCACTATGAATCAGTGCATTTTCTCTCCATTCTACTTCAAGATCTTTTTTATTTTATTTTATTTTTATTTTGTTGGCTGTCTTTTCACATGAAGTATACTGGGAAGAAGTATTGGCGTGTATTATAAGATTCTCAACTGTTGGTGCAATGGTAATGACTTCTTACCTTACCTAGCCTTGTATTGTTTTTTGGCTTTTAACTCACAAACATTAGACTAGGCATGAGAGAGCAAATGATGTTTCTTCTTACATCGGTGGTCCATCTCATTTGAATTGAAAGTAGAACTCTTTTAGGTGGAATTCTATTTGAATATTGATCAGCCTAACTATTACTCCTGGACTTTTTCCCTCCTTCTAACCTGGATGTCTTCTATGTATTTCTCTTCTGAAGCCATTATTCGTTCTGTTTCTTTTCTTTCGAATAATTGAGTGGCTGCATTTGCTATTGTTGGATATTATGTTCTGGTCTTTACACCTATTCTTTGATAGAGTTGAATTTGAAATGAAGTGTGTGTGCGCAGTCTTTGCAGGTTTTGATTTTGTTGGGATTGCATTTTTTCGTTTGAGTCAATACATATATAGGTAGTAGATAACCCCTCAATTGTGAAATGTAATTAAGCTTCAATATTATTATAGTTCGAAACATATACACTACTCTTTTCATGTAGGCTGGAAAGGTTTTTCTTGACTAGTAACAACTAGCTTTTTTTTGGAGAATCAAATTTTAGGTTTTCTTTATCGTAATCCATCTCTTATGTCCAGTATATGCTTTCTTTTCTTCCAGGGGAAAGGGTGATTATCAGATTGACTACCAACCTGCCCCTCGCATCACAGAGGCTGACAAAAGTAATGATCAAAGGTATATGTTTGATCTTTGATTTGGAAGCTGTTTTGATGAAAATAATCAAGTAGGAGAAACGAGGAATACTATAGAGGAGAATCCTCTAAGGAAGGGTCAGTACTTGCATGCATGTATAAAAAGGAATTGCATCTTGTATCTTCTGAACCAGTTTAAGCGACTCCATTCAAAAGGTGTCTGATCTGCATTTTCCGTGGTGCTTTCTTGGACATATCTAATCCTCCACATGCTACTCGATTGTAGAGCCTTCAGAAATAAAGTACGCTGAGTAGCATATGTTTAAGCCAAACCTGTCAAATTGCCAACAACTTGCAACATCTTCTCTTTAATACGAGCCAATTAGTTTCCTGTAGTTATTTTGTTACCCAGGTTACTGCTTTTCATGTAAAAGCAAGAGAAAGATTTTTGCTCTATTTCTTTTGCGAAGGTTTTGGAGATCAATGTGTATATATTTAAACTCTTGCGTTTAAACTGAGTTTGAACCAAGAAGAAGAAGAATATTATTAGGATGAGTACTCAACATGCTACTTTAGATTCCTTCAGGTGCTTGAAAAAGCTTGCAGATCATGCCTAGCTTAGCCTGTTGCGACTACATAATTTAGTAGAGGTCTCGAATTTTCTTGCATAATTGAGTACATTTCTGCTGTACGAATGATGGCAAGGCTTTTATACAATGTGTCATTTCTTGATTGGATAAATTACAACTTACAGGAGTGTTTCAAATGTACTAGTTAATTATACTTCCACCTTCTTATGCATATTACCTCAGTTGTCCTGGAAATTTGTTTGTTTTTATAGGTCATTAAAGAGAGCTCTGGATAGGAGGCTTTATCTTCTCCTCTATGGTAGCACATATGGTTCTCCTAGTGGAGAGCCTGTGTGGCATTTCCCAGAAAAAGTTTACGAGTCTGAAGAGACTCTGCGCAAGGTACCGATCTCATCTTGTTTTCATTTCGACGCATCTGTTACCTTTAGACTGGGAATAGTTTCCTCAGATAGAATGCCCCCGGCCCGTTTTTTTCGGATATTAAATGAAACACATTTCCAGTGTGCAGAATCGGCACTAAAGTCTGTAATAGGAGATCTGTCTCACACTTATTTCGTGGGAAACGCTCCAATGGGGCATATGGTCGTAGAGCCTTCAGAGAGTGCACAGTACACTGAGTCATTCAAGGTAAATGGATATCTTCCAGTTTACTGGGTTATCTGTTGTCAAGATCTCTTTTCAGTCACATCAATCTTGTTCAACTGTTTGTTGATAATGTGGTTATTTTGCCAGCGATTCTTCTTCAAGTCTCAAGTAATCGCGACCAACAAATACAACATTGGAAGGTGTAAAGATTTCGTTTGGGTGACAAAGGATGAACTGCTGGAGTATTTCCCACAGCAAGCTGAATTCCTGAACAAGATGATCATCAGCTAATGCTCCTTCATTCACCGCGTCGACCTTGGACTGCTGGAGTATTTCCTCGAGCGTCCGTGCAAGGGAATGCAGTTCTGATCTACAACTGGAAGGGGTCAGTCTGACTGCAAGATTGGGACATTTAGAAGTTTTGTGCTCAACATATGATGAGGAATTTCTGATGTAGTTCAGGCAATAACATTTCTTTGGTGTTGTGTAGAATGTGTTGGGAGTTCCAGGGTTTTCTTTTAATCATTGTTGAATGCAATGGATTAGGCATTCTTTCTCATTTCTTCTGAATACAGATTAGATTAAACTATAAAATCAAGTTAGAGCTGTTTTTGTTCATCTGTGATACTCAACTACTTTACTTGATGACCTATGGGTTCCCTATCGCCAGGCAGTTGATCCTGAAGTAGTTGAAAGGTCGTTCGCCTTTATTCACCTAAACAAAGCATAAGTAAAGCAGTACATCAGATCGTGAAGCTATCCGGTCTTTCTTCAGATCCTATGCAAACGCGGAAGCCTAGTATATTAAAAACTCTCTTTAAGTTGACTTAAACATTCGAGAGGCTTTGGGTCTCAAACCCAGTCAGACTCTAATCCATTTTCTATACTTGAATAACACATTATTGTTGCGATCTCGACCAATCCATTTGACTAGACCCATCAATTGGAAAATAAAAAATTTCACTAAACGGTAATAGTTTCTAGTGTAAATTGAATGCTTTGGTTAGAAAATTATTGCTACTATTTTTTCCAGTTAAAGTTTTTGATGAATACAAACTTACTAAACGGTCTCAATGGAAAAATTGGAAGAAAGAACGGTGAGCTTCTTATTTACATTCTCTACATAGTTCCATGGGATTGGATTGGAGTAGTGAGGGACAGGGAGTCAGAAATTTGGCTTTTTGCTCCAACAAAAATCAGTTCAGACTTGAGGAGGCAAGTCAAAATATGAGGTCTTCAATCACGCGTCGCTACGTGTATGAAAACGCGTGATTAGAGGCTTCATATTTTACCTCAAATTTAACCTCTTTTAAATCTGAACCTAACAAAAATGGGAAGAAAGAGCTGTGGGCTTCGAGACGCAATCCCGTTGACTCTGGCCCAAGAATCGCGCTTGTCTGCTTTCGTTATTTTTTGCAGTGCAACGTGCAACCGACGTCCTCTAAAGACATGTCGTTCCGGGTTAGTATCTACTCACCCCAAATTTTTCACTTCATGAGTCATTGCGCGACACGTGGCACCTGGGGATGGGTGGTGAGGCTAGATGCGGGTCACTCTCATCTAGCTTCACCACTCACCCCTGCCGCCACATGTTACGTGTTAGGTGAGAGAAAAGTGGTTGAGGTGACAAGTCGTTCCTATGCAAACTCATTTTCTTGTTTTTGTCCAATCAAGAAACAAACACAATAGCTTCCTACTGCTTTTTTGTACTATTATCCAAGTACATAACGAATCACCCGAAATTCTTCTCTCGAACGTTAAAAGTCATGACTTTGTTCCCGTTGAAGGTTTGAGATTTTCTCCTGTTCACTCTTCTTGGTCTATATGCGTCCAAGAATATGAGGCCAGACGTTGTCTTTTCGACTTTTTATTTATTTTTTTAATTCTCAAAGCTTGCGTCGGTCTCCTAAAAAAATAATTAAAAACATAGTTTAACAGCAAAAGAACAAAAAAAACTTGGCAAAATGTTTAACCCCAGCACCAAGGAACCCATGGTTCCAGCACCAAGGAACATCCACACTGTGTGCGTCTCTGGATTCGAACTCATGACCTCTTGTTATTAATTCCCAACTCGAATACCAAGTGGACTATGTCCAGAAGCAAAGAACAAAAAAAACTTGTGTGAACAGCGGGAAGTGGTGGTGATGGGCTTTGGAGTGGTGGTAGGGCAAAGACAAGTTTTATCTGCAAACAAGGGAAAATAAAGAAAGGGATGGGGACGGGGGAGGGGGGGGGGACTTTTCATTTTCCAGTTAAGTGTGAAGTTTTTTCTTAAAAATCATGCCGACTTTTGAATAACTGAAAAGAAGTGAGTGTTGCTCAAACATCGAAAGCTCCATAGTGTTTCCGTGACTTTTCGTTTTCATGATGATCTAAATTCAATCATAAACAATTTTTTTAGGCCTTACTTCTTTTCTGTTCACGAGACACCTATTTGTTGACTAGTTTGCGTATCACATGATTTTTTATACAAAAAAATAATTAAATTAAGTAGATATATCTATTGACATGTCATAAACCTTTTTGAAATAGAGGGTTGTTCTCAGAAATGGTAACACAGATGGTTCATCATTATGTTGTTTTCTTACGGGATCTTATGTCTTCAATTATTACCCATCTCGTTTTGTACCAACTTCACAACGTCGCAAAACCATCTCCTCTTTTTATAGATGACTTATATGTTGAAACTTAGGCTTAAATGAGGTGAGACTTATATCCACTCAAAACCTTAAGATAATGAGTGGTGGAACTTCATCCGCATATAAGCCATGCATTTTTTCTCAAATTAGCCAATATGGGATTCTCAACATTATACGATTCAAACATGTACAAATAGGAGTGGCTAATAGACCAGAAACAACCGCATTTGATCCGGACCAGATCCTTTCACCACAATCTCTTCGTCCACTTTTTCACCGCACAACACGTGATAGCAGGGGAGGGTAGTGAGGCTAGATGAGCGCCAGATGCATCTAGCCTCACCAGCTTCTCCTGATGTCACGTGTCGTACGATGAAGAAGTGGGTGAATGAATTGTAGGTAAGGAGATCCAAACTCGCATTGATCAGCTCATAAAATCCAAATATATATATATATATATATATATATATATATATATATATATATATATATATATTTCGTCGTCGTCATCCCCTTGTTGGACAGTAAATGCGCAGCTCTGTTTTCAAAACCACACTATTAAATGCTTCCCCCAAGTCCCACACCCACTCTTTCCCTTTCTCCTTTCTCTTCCAATCAACTAATGGACTTCAAAGTCAAACTTCTCCCCACCACTTTGACCTTCCCCGAATGTCCTCCTCCGCCGCCCTCTTTCCTCCACCACCACCATCTCTAACCACCTCCAAAACTTCCTTCTCCCAGAACCTCAACAAAATCGGCTTCGGCTATGCAATCGCCATCGCCTTTGGGTTCCTAGTCCTCCTCTCCGCCGTTTTCCTTGCCTCCTACATCTGCTGCCGCTCCGCCACTGTCCGCCGCCGTCGTCGCAACGAATCTCAACAACATGCCACCCGAATCGCGAATTTTAACCCTAACGAGACTAGCATGTATCTTCCTCGCATAATTTTCGTTTCCGAGGATGAGAACGAAGATGCTTCCTCTAATAACGTCGTTGTCGGCCTCGATCAAGCTGTAATCAATTCGTATCCGAAATTCAGGTTTTCCAGAAGCTCCGGCAACGTCGGTGTCTGCGGCGGTAACGAGGCGGTTTGTTCTATATGTTTGTGTGAGTATAAAGAAGCGGAAATGTTGAGATTGATGCCGGATTGTAGGCATTATTTTCATGTGATGTGTATAGATGCGTGGCTTAAGCTTAACGCCTCTTGTCCGGTGTGCCGGAATTCGCCGCTGCCTACTCCGCTTTCTACGCCGTTGTCGGAGGTTGTGCCTCTTTCGCAATACGCCGGTGGTCGGAGGAGATCCTGACGGTTTTTGGTATAAGGTGGTTTTATATCCGGTTGGACCGGATCGGTCTGGTTTTGTTTTTTCTTTTATTTTTCCATGTTATGGTGGGCGGATTTGAAATTAAATAGAAACGTGGGGTCAGTTCAGTCATTAGCTATGAATGAAATTAGTGACCAGCTTCTTTTCTTTTTCTAAATCTTCATTTTTTTCTCTCTTTTTGCCTTATGAAATGTTTACGCATTTTCAGACGCATCACTTGTACAGTAGTGCTAATTTTGATTGCTTTTTTGCTGGCAAGTTCTTAAGTTATATACTACATATATATGGCATGACCTTATAGTAATAATGAAATAATAAGTCAAGAGATAGTATGTAAATTGAAATAATAATTTAAAGATATGTAACATAATTGAATTGTGTGACGGTATGTTATTAGATCAGTAGTAGTTATGGCGACTAAATTCTAAATCAGCATCAAAACGCTCAATATTATATGTGACACCGTGACTGAAATTATATAAAAACAGATCAAATCTGGCAAATGAGAGGGTGTTGTATTTAAAGATATAACTTAATTGGTATTCAGATTGAGACATCGCAATTTAATTAAGTATTCAGATTGGGAGGGGTGTTGTAGTGATTAGATGGTTGCTTGAAAGTTAACAGTGATGGTGATTAAAGCGTACAACTACCCTGATAGTTGAGCAGCTTAAGTGCAAATTTCGCATTTTCCACTTATTTGCCTCAGCCGCATCACTTACTGCACTGTCGTTTCTAATTTAAGTAATCATAGTCTGATATTGATATCAAATACATTTGACTTTAATTATTTGGTCGTCAACAACA
Source organism: Eustoma russellianum (assembly GCA_036186865.1). Classification (NCBI taxonomy): domain Eukaryota; kingdom Viridiplantae; phylum Streptophyta; class Magnoliopsida; order Gentianales; family Gentianaceae; genus Eustoma; species Eustoma russellianum. The sequence goes on along the minus strand of AP025072.1, from coordinate 765,810 downwards.
ATTTACATAACCCACTCGCTACATATATCCGTTTTAGTTTGGATCGTTCCAGGAACTAAAATATATATGTTGGTTACAACAACAACATTACTCTATTGCTTTAGAAGCTTCTGTCTATGACGGGGTATGAGGAGGTCAGATGTACGTAATTATATCCATGTGTATTGTTTCCCATTGATCCATAATGAAAACTGCGTCAAGCTGTACGTGTCGATCAACTGCTACTTCACAATATAAGAAGCGCAATCAAGTTAGCGAGTCATTTTATTTTATTCTATCATATTTCAAGTTAAAGAGGATAGTGTGATTACGTTTTCGTATAAAAGAACATTCTCCAATTCCTTGGGTTTACGTCAATAGACTTTTGCATCTATTTAGCGCAAACCTCATCTCAGTGTATAGAGAACTTTGTATTCCAATGATGAGAGGTTTATAGAGCCGTAAGTATGTGAATCGTCTTCTGCTGCACTTGCTTCGTCACAATTGGACATCTTAACTCAAGAAAACTTTGAATTAGTAGTGATTAAATTCTTGCCACCATAATGAGAAATAATGTTGTCTTTCCAATTCTGTGGCGTAACCATTAGACTATGTCTATTAGACCACATGTAAAGATAGATACGGAAGATTAATTGCATGCAAAATTTTCCAAATATTACACCTGGAAAACAAAAACCTGGACTAGCAATTGACATAATACAATTCATGCTAGGAATAAAATACGAAAACTAAACTAGAACATAAAGCACACTGTCATGCCTCTTCACGAAGATCCTTCGCCTGAATATGCATTTGCTTATCTGAAAAATGATAAAGATAAAAGCGGTGATCACTTCTACGTGACTGAGTAAAAAATAAATACGTGATACTTATATATATATATGGCAAACCCATTACCATCCGGTTGTCGAAATCGGCATTGAAAAAGATCAATACCAGAAAGTCTCAGAGCCAACCTATGAATGTCTTCTCTTTGATGTAGATGATACCATATATCTTTTAAGTTCTGGCTTATCCGATCAAGTATCCAAGAACATCATAGGGTACATGATCACGAAGCTTGGCGTTGATGACGCTAAGGCTCCAGAGATGTGTGTGCAACTATACAAGGAACATAGGACAACAATGGTTGGTCTGAAGGCCATTGGCTACGATTTTGACTATGATGACTATTAGAGCTTTGTACATGGACGATTACCTTATAATATGCTGAAGCCTGATCCTGTACTTAGGAGCCTTCTGCATATATAACTTGCCTATTCGGAAAGTGAATAAGCAAAAAAGAGGACACAATTGAAAATCTGAAATGCATGCCCTTAGATCGATGGATGAAAAAGGAAGTTACAGCATTGTCAGAAGAAAAGCACACGGAGAGGATCATGTCGAAAAAATTGTTGCCGGTCAGATTCCATGAATGCTTCTGAGGGCTTGACTTGACATGATAAAAGATTAGTTCGCTGGAAATCATGACTGCATGTTTCAGGCCTTCAGGATGATGATATACAGATACCCAAGGGATGAGATATGAGCCTTCAATCTTATTTCTGGCAAAGCGTGGGAGAATCGTTGATACGAATACCTTAGAAAATCATTATTGTCATAATGGGATGAATGTGATATCATTTCGATTTTCTTCGGCATGTGGAGATGGATATCATTCAGTTGTCTTCATGTTCGACATCAAGTGAAGAAACTCCATACGATGACATGGACAAACAACTCCTACACGATGATGAAAGATGAAGAGGAGAAGTTGCTTGGAGTATCAACATGATGGAGGATAAGGAGATCACAACGGTCTTCTGTGAGATAATCTTGTTGATAGTTCCTCGGAAAGGATGATAGATTATGTCTATCAAGTTTATTGCAACTAGTAGAGAGGTAGCTTAGTTTCTTTAATGATGCACTAGAAATCCAAGAATTTGGATAGTAGAAAGTGCACTTAAAGTTAACTTTGTCTATAAAAACTGAAGTTAGCAATGTGTGTGATATTTAATACACATGAATGAATAATTTCTGAGTTACTATCAAACAGAGCTTTATTTGTTTATTTATGTGTTATACATAAGGACTTGATTATTAATAGGTTTTGCATTTAGTTTGAATGAGTTTTGAAAAATAAAACATGATGGCGCATAATCTATTAAGAAGAATAAGGAAAACACATGTTATGTTTATGTTTCTAAAATGAAGTTTATGCATATATTTAAGTGTGTTTAAATATATGGCATGATCGTTATGTTGACCTAGTGATGCATGTAATGTTGAAATCATGACTTTACTTTTTGAACTTTGAAATTTAATGTTAAGAAAGAAGTCAGTTAAGGTGTTCAAATGTAAAGAATTTTAGCTAGTATAATGTTGAAAGCGTTCTGTGGAAAGTGAAACACTAAGTGATAAAGTTTAATGGCTTGTTGGTGCTAGTAGAACTCCATGTTGAAAATGAAATAACTAAGTTTAGTTATGTTCATGGCCTAATGATGTTGCTTATTTGTACATGAAGTTTCTTATTCAATGTGTTTGTTCTCTGATAAATGTTATTATGCTATGTGAAAACTTAGAAATCATGAATGTTGGATTTCTAGTTTTAGTTGTTATCATTTAGAAAACCATGTTTCAGAAAGTGCTAGTTGTACATTTAGTGAAGCATGGAAAAATGACTAAACTATTTGAAAGGTTGATGAATTAGTGTGAAAATTGTAATCAATTAAGTCTTCAGGATCTAGAAATCTATGTTTTCGCACACACAATCATTTCACAACTATAATAAGATGTTTAGCGGAAGCGTACCTTTCACCATGGTACGTGAACAGAAGCGACTTTGATGAGCGAAATCTTCAACTTCGATGTAGACGATCCCGAACTTGAACGGAGGTTTCTCTCCACTAACCCTTACTTTAATGTCTACTTCGATGGATAAGTAAAACCAATCAACTAGGGTGAAGAGAGGACCTTCATCCATATTTATAGGCAACCAAAAGGTACTTCCATCATAACCTTTGGTATAGAACCCCTTTGATAAATGGACATGCCCCTTTAATGAAGAATTGTGTCTCTTAACTTAAAAGACATAACTCTTCTATATAACTCTTCGTAAATAAACCAATTAGGATTTAATTATAAATCATATAACTAACATTCACAAGGGACACAATCTTACAAAACTATGGTATGATCGTTGGATCAAAATGGTTAGTTCCTTGAGAATGAAAAATATCCAAATCGAGTTAAACACTTGTGCCAAATTTATAGCCAAGTTTACTGTAAAGTGAAGCTTGATTCAATTTTCCTTTCACTCAATCAGTAAAGGTAGGCCCAACCCGCCTAGTTGAACCAAAAATGTGCGATTGATTCGCATTCATACCAACAATAGACAAATACATCAGGCACAATTGGTTTGCTGATTATAGTCATAAGTTTGAAATTAAGATCATGATTGTTGGTTTTTGATTGCAATCATGTTTCGATTAATTTGATTTAGAAATTTTTGACTGAATAAGTTGTATATCATAAATTATCAATATTATATAAAATTTTAATATGGTATTTATTTTAGTGTTTGTAACGCATTATTTAATATGATGTAACTGTTTTTTACACGACTTCTTTCATATAGTTATAAGTATGGAAAAAAAAACTCAGCCAAATCAAAAGTTACAATCATAATCAATAACTATAGTCATAAACAAACACAAATATCTCTCTTATCATTCTGATAAATATAAATATTCAAGTACTTAAAATTTCTCATGTTTGTAATGTCTTTTATATGGTAGAAGGGTACGAGGGAGAGAACATTCTGTTAAAATTTATTTCAGAATGCATTTGATCTAAATTATGATCGTAATCACTTATAAGAAGATTATAGTCATAATTTGAATCATCTAATTTAATCATGTTTGCATGAGTTCGTTCCAAATCATCTAGCTCAATGATTCCAAAACAATACCATTACAGCTTATTTAAAATATCTTAGACGGCATTCGTTTTAACCATTATATTATTATTATTTTGTTATGTATCGAATATTGTATCTTGATGGCACCATGTAAAGTGCCCTTTTCATAATTAATTTACAAAAGTTGTTCTTATAACTGGGCCTTATTCCAAGATTTTGATGCATATATGCGAGTGGGCTTGGTCGGGAAAAGAAGAAACAACTCACTCTCCCTGCTTTGCCTTTGATCCTTAGGAGTTCCATGAGGGTCTAGTACTTTTTAATTTTTAATTTATAATTAGCAAATTGATCTACTGGAAAGGCAGCGGAAAACAAGTTAATAATTTTACAAGTGCTCAAGTCTACAACAACAAAAACATTACCATGTTGTCTTATAGGCTATGGTAAGATATAAGAGAGCATGATGTACGTAACCATACATATGTGTTAGAAATACACAGAAGTTGTTTTCCTATAACTTATAATGAAAATTGCGTCAAACTGTGTCGATCAACTGCTACTTAACAATATAAGAAGCACAACCAATTTAGTGAGTCATTTTGTTTTACTCCATTATATTCCAAAATCAAGGAAAAATACGTGTTTGACTACGTTAGAAATGAAAACAAAAATGCTCAAGTCTAAAAGCAATATAAAACCCAAAAAGCTGGCTCGATGACCTCCTTTCCAGCCACGTGATGAGTATGTTGGAAAAAGTACGTTAAAATACCTTTACGTGTGCTCCAAACTTATATAGAATGTATATGAGGTTGTTTGGGAGATTAATGTGATGGGTTGCAATGTTAGGAACTTTCAGTCGGACGTGGTCGATCGATCCACGTGAGAGTTTCACGTCCGGCTGAAAGTTCCTAACATTGCAACCCATCACATTAATCTCTCAAACAACCTCATATACATTCTATATAAGTTTGGAGCACACGTAAAGGTACTTTAACGTACTTTTTCCAACAGAGTACACGGTTAGAATGCAAAATCAAGGGATTGATGAAGAGAGGTAGATAAATTTGTTGATACTTCTAGAAAACAGAGTAATTACATCGCACACTGTTAATAGTGTCATTTACGTTTACTCTTGAAAAAAAAAGATAAGTGGTAGAATGTATTTTTTTTGTTACATTATGACTATATTTGTATCTATTTAGCAAGTTTTTTTCTCTTTTTTGGGAACAATTATTCACTGAGTTGCTTAATGTGTCTTTTTTTTTTCTTTTGGCTTTTATTAGACAGCTGAATGAAGTCCTCTTTCAGTAGATGTGAGTTTGAGTCCAAAATAAAATTTGTAGAAAATTAAAGGGTTTGTGTGGAAAATCGGAGGTTGCTATTGGAGGAGGCAACAAATCTGGGAGGAAGAGAATATACATTTTGGTTCTTCAATTGTTAAATTAGACACGTCTATCTTTCTTTCCTTTCCTTTTTGTTTTTAAGGGCAGGTGGAATTTTATTATCCTAAATAATAGTATTCAAAGGAGGGAGAGAGTAATTTAAACAAAACATACAAGGTATTTGTAGTTTATACAAATATAAGTGATATACGAATAATTTTTAATGATGTAACTTGTAGTTACATTCTAAAGAGTTAATTACGTTTCATATCCACATGTCATCTTAAAATTTATACATATGTTTTGTGTTTACACCGTAGAAGTCGGGTCTTGGAACAACTGATAAGATTGCTACTTTGTGACCTTAAGGTCACGTGTTCGAGTCGTGGAAACAACATCTTGCATAAAAATGTAGAGTAAGACTGCGTAAATCAGATCATGAAGCGATCCGGTTTCTCTCTAAACCATGTACAAAAGCGAAAGCCTAATCCTTCTCGAACCTTTTTTTTTTGTGTTTACACCGTGTATCTACATCTTTGCAGTTCGGTTGCAAAATTATACAATGTAAAGAAAAGTTAAATTAACAAACGGCGATTGACATTTTCCATACCTAAAATGAACTGGGGTTAACATAGTTCACCCTAGGGGTGAACAAAAGTTTTGAAAACCGAACCAGAAAACCGGACCAAGCCAAACCAAACCGTTTCAAACCGAACCACAGTTTAATAAATGGTTTAAATGTAAAGCATAAACCGGACTGTATTTCCCGGTTCGGTTCCGGTTTTGGAAATAAATAAACTGGCAAACCGGACCGAACCCATTCCACATAATATATATTAAATATTAATATATTATAAATAATTTTATTAATTATTAATTACATCTCCCCCCGCCCCGCCCCGCCCCCCTTGCCCCGTCACCCGTCAGTCTGGCCTACAACATTCTAGGCCGCCCTAGGAATTTCCCCTATCCCTTCCCAATATTCAATTGCAAATTTCATTTTTCAATTTTCAACTTTGCACCTGACGTTTCGTTTCCCACTTCCCAGTTCCCAGTTTCCTCCTTTCCTCCCCCATCTGAGTTCCTCTATCTCTGACGACTGAAATCCAATTCCCCCCTTCCTTTCACCTTCGAGCTTCGACTGCGAAACGAAAAAAACCTTCACCCCTACTGTAATTCTGTGAAGACTGAAGAAGAAAAAACCTTTGTTCACTTCTCCAGTTCTTCTTCCATTCACCTTTGACAAATTAAGGGCGAAAGTCGAAATCTTTCCCAGCAACAGGTCCCCCTCTGAGGCTCTGAGGCTGAGTTCTTCTATCCTTCATTCCTTCTGTTGTTCTGTACTTCTTCTGTTGGTATGTGGTAAGTTTGTTACTCTCGCACAAACGCACGAACGCAACAGGTACTCTCTCTGAGTTCTATCCTTCATTCCTTCGGTTGTTCACTTGTTTTGTAGTTCTTCTGTCTGGTAAGTGGTAACTTTGTTACTCAGATCTGTCTGGCTTTGCATTTTTTTTGCATGCATGTTTGATCTATCTAGATTTGTATTTTCTTGTGTTTATGTTGCGTTTGATGTATCTAGATTTATGCAAAGAGGACTACTGGACTTATACTTTAGAGTCCAGACGACTATTGTTACTCAGATCTGTCTTGCAACAGCCAACAGGTACCCCTCTGAGTAGTGAGTTCTATCCTTCATCCTGTTTTGGCGTTTCCCCTTTTTTTTTTTGTATGCATGCATGTTTGGCTTTGCATTTTGTGTTTATGTCTGGTAAGTTGTAATTTTTTGTCTTCCAGTCTCCACTCTCCAGAGTCCAGACGACTATTGATTAACAGATTAAGTGATTGCTTTGCCTCTGCGGAGTGCAGACTGAAAACAGAGTTGAACTGGTGATTGGATTTGGTTTTCTCCTCTGCAGACTGCAAAGTGCAAACAGTTTGCTATTTTTCTTGATGGTTGTTTCCTTTTCCTCTGCAGACTGCAAACAGAGGGAATACTATACAAGACCGCATATCTATTTAATTTCGTGAAGGAAAGTTGAACTGGTGAGTGGTGATTGGTGAAGTATATTTACAAGTAAATAGTTTAATTTCATAATGCTTTATTTACAGTTTGCTATTTTTAATTTTATTGATCAATGGTGGTTGTTTCCTTTTCCTCTGCAGAATGCAAACACCAAACAGAGGGAAAACTAGAGAGCAAGAGCATATCTTTTTGATTGCGCGAAGGAAAGGTGAACTGGTGAGTGCCGTAGGGGTGAACAAAAGTAAATAGTTTAATTTCATAATGCTTTATTTACAGTTTGCTATTTTTAATTTTATTGATCAATGGTGGTTGTTTCCTTTTCCTCTGCAGACTGCAAACACCAAACAAAGGGAAAACTAGAGAGCAAGAGCATATCTTTTTGATTGCGTGAAGGAAAGGTGAACTGGTGAGTGCCGTAGGGGTGAACAAAAGTAAATAGTTTAATTTCATAACTGCTTTATTTACAGTTTGCTATTTTTATTGATCAACGGTCGTTGTTTCCTTTTCCTCTACAGACTGCAAACAGAGGGAAAACTAGAGAGCAAGAGCATATCTTTTTGATTGCGTGAAGGAAAGGTGAAATGGGCTTTGCTATTTTTATTGAGCACATAGTTTCGGTATATACTATAGACAGTTTTCTATGTTTATTGATCAGTTGTGGCCGTTTCCTTTGCCTCTGCAGACTGCAAAGTGCAAACAGAGGGAAAACAAGAGTTTCTTCTTGTTTGAGGGGATATTCAGGACGAGGACTAGGTAAAAGTTAAATTTAAATCAAGTATGTTCCTGATTCATAAATATTAAATTAAGGTTTCTTCAAGTTCCCTCAGAAACTTGGCTATTGGCAATGGCATGATTCCACTTTCCAGTTTCCATGATATTAACATGTTGTTAATTTAAATTTGCAACTGTCTGTTATTAGTTATTACCGTAAGATGCCCTGAATCTGATTGGCTGATTGCCGACCTTGTTATCATTTTGTTTTTAATTTTGACTGTTTTCTCACTTTCTTTCTGTCTTGAATCTATTGATCAGTGGTTACCGACTACCGTTTTCTTTGAGCGTTCAGTTCTTCAGAATTCAGATTGTTATTTTGTCTCTTCAAAATGGAGACACCGGAGCATAACAAGAACAAGGTAAAATGCTAAGTTAGTGGCTTTTCATCTTTTGTATGAATATGTGAGTGTAGTTGAGAACATAGTGTGAAATTATTGTGTGTTTGATTTTAGGATGTAATAGTTGAAGAAGACTCACCTGCTACAAATCCACTCATGAATCCGATCCCAAGTAATGTGTCCACTGCCCCCGCAACAGTCCAGTCTGTTGCCCAACCTAGTGTCACTTCAAAACCTATAGGTGAAGTTGGTCCGCCCCAAAAGAGAGTTAAAACCCAAGTAGTGGAGGTAGTTGTAGAGAAAGACGCCAACAACCGGTTTAGGAGTGAAGCTTGGAAGCATTTCACCATTGTTAAAGGTTCTGATCCTATTAGGGCAACTTGCAATTATTGTGGAAAGAGCTATACAGCTAACCCTAGTAAGAATGGGACAAGCAATCTGTTTAGTCATCTAAACAACCAATGTACCAAAGTTTCATGAAAAAAAGAAAAAGGACAAAGCAAGTTGACGGATTTTACACTGCTAAGTGACACCTCTAGAAATAAGTCAAAAAATTTGGATTTGGTTGATATAAGAAATAAGTTGGCAAGAATGGTCATAATGGATGAGCTACCTTTTAGCATAGTTGAGGGAGAAGGATTTAAACAATATTCAAATGCGTTAGAACCAAAGTTTAAAGTCCCTTCTCGGATTACTGTTGCTAGAGACTGTATGAAGTTATATACTGAAGAGAAAAAGAAACTTAAAAGGGCCTTGAAGGGGCGTAGAGTGTGTTTGACTACAGATACTTGGACTTCCTTACAAAATCTGAATTATATGGTTTTGACTGCTCATTATATTGATGATGACTGGGTTTTGCAGAAAAAGATTTTGAATTTTTGTACAATAGAGAGTCATAAAGGGACTATGATTGCTTGTAAGTTGGAGGATTGTTTGCATGATTGGGGCATTGATAAGATATTGACTGTAACTCTTGATAATGCTTCCTCAAATGACTTGTGTATTCAGGAGCACTTGAAAGATTTTAAGTTCAAAGATGTCTTGCTAGGTAATAGATTCTTTCATGTCCGATGTCATGCACATATATTGAGTTTAGTTGTCAAAGATGGTTTGAAAGAACACCTTACTTCAATTGTAAGAGTGAGAAATGCATGCAAATATGTTAGATCTTCTCCTGCTAGGTTGAGAGCATTCAGAAAATGTGTTGAAAAGGAAAAGATTGACTTGGGCCATTTAGTCATACTTGATGTTGATACTAGATGGAATTCAACCTACATGATGTTAGATCGAGCTGAAAAGTATGAGAAAGCATTTGATAGACTTTACAAGTATGATAAATTCTTTCAAGACTACTTTGATTGCTGTGATTATGGCCCGGATGATGATGACTATGTTGTTGTGAGGAGCAAGGGGAAAGTCATTGGTCCTCCTAAAAAAGACGATTGGATAGTAGCTAGGAACTTTGTGACATTTTTGAAATTGTTTTACAATGTTACTATAAAGCTATCAACTACATCGCAAACATTTGTATACCTGAGTTGTGTAAAGTGAAGCAGAGTATAGAAGCAAAGATGAGTACGCAATCAAGTTCAAGTATGTTTCATATGGCTATGAGCATGAGTGCAAAGTACAATAAATATTGGTCAAACTGGTCCAATATCAATCATTTATTGTTTGTGTCCATTGTCTTTGATCCGCGGTTTAAAATAAGAGGTTTGGAAATTTGGTTGAGAAAAATGTTTGGCCTTGAAGCTGACCGAAAGAAGTTGGATATTGAAGATCATTTGAATGAACTATTCATGCATTACTCAAGGGAGTTATCTGTCACTGATAAGGAGGGAGATACTAGTATGAGTCCATGTGAAGGATTAACGGAATTTGAATGTGAAGATGTCTTTGCAATTGCTGCAAGAGAAATGGGAGAAGAAGACAGCGATGATAAGAAGAATGAGTTGAGCATGTACTTAAATGATGGAATTGAAAAAGGTGATAGCTTAAATATCTTAGGATGGTGGAAGTCCAATGTTAATAGATGCCCAATACTATCAAGCATTGCAAAGGATATATTTGCCATTCCGGTCTCAACTGTTGCATCTGAACAAGCATTTAGCACTAGCGGCCGTGTTATTGATCCTTTTAGGAGTTCTCTAAATCCAACAACCGTGGAAGCATTAATGTGTACTCAAAATTGGATACGTGGAACTGCAGCTGCTGTACATTTGGATATATTACAAGCTTTAGATGAAGCTGAGAAATATGAAGACATTGCCGAAGGTAATTTTTGTATTATCAAATATTTTTTACCTTCACAGTTTTTTCCATACAAAGTTATTTCTATATCTTCTAGATGACTTGGGATGTCTTTTATTGTTTTAATTTGTTGTAGAAAGTACAAGCTCATGCATTGCAAAGGAAGGAATTGAAGTGGACTCTGACTAAGATATCATCGTCGTGGTGTACATATGGTGAGATATCCAAAGTTCCACTTCAAGGCTCAAGCTTTGTCACTAATTATTTTTGTTTGTGTATACTTCTTCAGCTAGTGATCTTCTATGGTAACATGCTAATTGATCTCAATATTTGCAGCAAGGTGACCCAATTGAGGAGCGCTACAAGGAACATATGGACAGGGAAACGGTGATAGATCAACTTATTTATTGCATTAATAGTTATAGGGAAGCATCAGTGTCCAACGACCCCAAGTTTGATCACATAGATTTATCCGAAAAGCAGAAGGTCTGATTATTGTTCTTTGCCTATATCTCGCTTCTCTTTCTGTAGTGTAGAGGGAAACGACTGGTGGCGGTGTTTATGGTGTAACTCTTTCTTTTGTTCCTCTGATTCTAGGTCCTAAATGAGTGCGTAGAAGCCGAAGCTTGGTTAAGAGAGAGAAAGCAGCAGCAAGATGCACTTCCAAAATCACCAACTCTGTTCTTTTGTCAGCTGATGTGAGAAAGAAAGCTGAGGCGCTAGACAAGTAGACAGGTATATTGTCCTTAAACAGGTTCCTGTCCAGTGTCCAGTGTCCTGCCTGAATTTGTAATTTTATGAAAGATGTACTTTTGGTTTTGGACATAGAAGTATTTTCCGTGTACAAGTGAACGTTGGCATGTTTATAGTGATGGTGAAATATGTTCAAGTTAGCAACTTCATGTATCTGTGACAGGACAATGTCTTTTTGTCAACAGGTTTTTCATTTTTGAACAGGTTTTTCATTTTTGAGCCTGTGACTTGTGTAACAGTGTAAGTGTTGTGTATTTTTGGTGAAGATTAATGCGTGTTCCTTCTTGTCTTCTTGATAGTTGGATTCTGGTATTGGTGGTTGAATTAGTATTTGAAAAGTGAAAACTGCAATGGTCAAGTTGCTGGATATTGTATTTGTTGCAATTTAGACCTTTGGTAAAAATGCATGTGTGATGTGTTGTTGCGTATGTGTAATGTGTTAACTGTTAATGGCTTAATGCATCTTTCAAGGAAATATATTGTCTTTCTATTCCAAAAGGCAAAAGCAGATTTGAAACCGAAAAAACCAGAACCAAACCAAACCAAACCGGACCGATCAACCAGTTTGTTGACCGGTTCTGGTCCAGTTCCGGTTTCTGGTCTTCAAAACCGTTACAAACGGTTTGATTGCCAAAATACGCAAAAACCAGCCGGACCGGACCAAGTACACCCCTAGTTCACCCATGTAGAGTCGGCTCTAACTGGTGGGATAGGATTCCCTCACCGCAAATGGGATGCGGTGACGTGTGACCGCGCGACATGTTGCAGCAAGGGAGGTGGTGAGGCTAGATGAGAGTCACCCGCATCTAGCCTCACCACCTCTCTTTGCTGCCACTTGTCGCGTGGTCACAAAGAGGATGAGGAAAGTAGGGTTAGTAGATCACAACCCCTAACTCGTCTTACACTTTCTCACCAAATTTCAACGGGATTCCACTTTCCAAGTACCAAATAGAGCCGAAAGTCTCACTGAAAGCAAATTCTCTATCCCTTAGGATGGAGGTATTGTTTGTCTGTCTCTCACCCTTTCTAAACCCTAGCAGTAGCTTTTGCTGTCGCTGGGATATACTGTGCATAGTTCTTGGTTGAATTTAGAATATGAGTGAGCTATACTAACTAGGGAATAGTATAAAAATATGTATTTGTTAACAATACTTCTTTTATTGGTTGACCTCAATTTTGTTCTCAAATTTATGTTCTCAATTCATATTTTTTTTTACAATACTCTTCTTACCGTTACTCACATACATTCACAATTATGTTCTAGATTCATGATATAATACTAGAATATATTTTAGTACGATTATATACTTAAAGACTTTCCTGCTGTGGGAATTATCATAGGTGTATAATCGTACTAAAATACTTAAAATCTGAGAAATATAATTAGACAATCTTGAAAACAATAAGTTACTTGTTTTAAAAATTTTATTGCATTATTTTTTAAAAAAGAAATACTTAAACTCGGGTGTTATAGGTAATTACGTTGGTAAAGATTCTTAGGCTATTGAGTGAACCGTATTAATTCCGAAATTACAATTAAGTCATTGCACTAAGCCTTTGCTATCTTCTTTAACTTTTCTTTTTTAATATGTATGACTACATTTTTTTTTTCCTCCAGCTAGCAATTTCTTATCGCGCCAAGAATGACTCTTGCATAAGTAAGACTATTTATTTGTAAAACTAATTATCATATACTAAAAAGCTTGTCATAATGATTAAGTAGTATTTCTTTTATTTCAAAAATATTATCGTTCGATTTGAATACAATTTAAAGAAGTCAAACTTTGTACGCTACTATTATTACTCTATCATTAATCGATTACTTTAATTTAAATAAACTAGAAAAATCATGTAACTTATAATTAAACTAATAGTATGAAAGACTTGTATTTTTATTTTCAATAGAGTTAAGAACATACTCTTCTTTGACTTTGTAATATGATGAAAAAATGACTCACTAAATTGGCTTCGCTTTTTATATTGTGAAAGCTTTATGCAATTTTCATTATGGATCATCGGAAAACAATCTCTGTGTGTTTCTAACACATGAGTATGGTTGCGTACATCCGACCTCTGATATCCCGCTATAGGCGGGAGGCTCTAAGACAATGAGCTAATGTTGTTGTTGTGGTAATAGTATGAAAGATTTGACATTGAAATTTTTCATTTTTTTAAAGTGATTTAAACAAATTCTAATAGAAAGGAGTACACTATTTTTTTTGTTAAAATGTGAAAATTGCGTTTAACCAAAAATCAAAAATAGATTAGTATATTTACAAGTCTACTGGACATACCCAAGATATGAAGTATACAATCACTAAATACAATCTGATCACAAATTTTTTTGTTAAATCTATACATGCGTATAGCAATTCTATGCACCACATCACGTGCAATAGCTGTTTGGTCCTAAAAATATCCAGATTTCTAAAATGCCAAATGAAATAGACTACTGGCGCAATAAAGGATTTGACGAATTTAGTCCTTGCACTCTTTCTGCTTCTTTGTCCACTCTAAAAGGGTCATGATCTCCTGACCGCCAACTCCGTGACACCCAGCCTCACCATTCCATCTCGCTGCCACGTGTCGGACGGTCATGGGGAGAGGGAGGGTCAGGTGATCTCGTTCGCTTTAAAAGAGCATTAAAGGTGTGAAACCTCTTTGTAAGACAAAGCCATTTGAGAATATGGTTCACGCCTGTTTCGAAGAGTACACATTTAAAGAGGAGGTAATCTTGTGTTTGTACTTGTCCTCTTCTATTTTGATACTGAAGGAATGTCACATTTAAACAGAAGGTAATTGCGTAAGATCTAACCAATCTAAGAGTCCGCTATATTTCTGATTTATCTCCTCTATACATGTTATGGGCTGAAACGTTGGGATCCTATTTAGGCTGCGACGGTGGGCCCGGGTGAGGGATTTCAGACTGGGAATAGATTCCTTTTCACGGCGTTAATCACCTCGATAAACCCAACTCCCGAACCTACCGTCTCGATTCGAAGACCACTCCGAACCTCAGCTTCGGTTATTTCTCGAACATCTCCACATATAAAATCTTTTTTTCTCAACAGTTTCCTCTCCGGGTTGCTTCTCTAGCCTTTCGCTTGCTCTTTTTCTTAGCTCTTCAGATTTCTTTTTCCAAATTTAGGGGTTTACTGTTTGAAGAAGAATACTATACAGTGTGGTAATGGCCGAAGCAATGGAGTTGTCCGAAAAGAAAGAAGAGTCCTTGATGGAGAGGATTTCTGAGAAGATTCATCATGATGATTCTTCTTCTTCCTCTTCTTCTGATTCTGATTTGGATGAGAAGAAGGAGAAGGCTTCGCATACTTCGGATTCGGTTAAGGACAATATTTCCCGACTGTTCGGCCGTGAGAAGCCTGTTCATCAGGTCCTTGGTGGAGGCAAACGTAGGTTTTAACTAGAAACTTCTTGGTCTTTGTATTGGTATTTTATTTCAATGAAGTTGATTTCTTGTCAGATCTAGTTTAATCTTTGAGTTACATGATCATGACGTACTTGATTTATTCATGAAATATTGATATCGTTGTAGAAGGTTCAAGTTTTGCTTGAGAAGGCTGTGGTTTTAGTTATTTTGTTTACCTTCAAATCTGGGAATTTCTACTTGGCTTTACTGGTAGGTTGGAAACCTTGTTTATGATTACTTCAGTAGAACGAAAGATTTATGAATCAGATGTGTAATATTGGAATACTTAAGTGAGCTCCTTGATGCAAATGAACACCTCCAAGTCCTGGGCTCAAGTTTGGTGATCTTTTTAATCAAAATTTATTCGTTGATAGTCAGTTGTATTGATTTCATTTGTTCTAGAATTATACCTTTTTTATTGGGTACCTTGAATACAGAGTTCCCCTGATTTCTTACAGTTATTTCCTAGTTTTGCTCAAGTTCCCTTTTCGGACTCCCCCTATTGTTACGATCCCTTTCTGGTTTCTTGTCATCATATCTTAGTATTCTGGTTGTCTTGATTGTTTGTATTAATTTGTTTAGGCTGTTTCTGCTAATTGACTGTATTCTTTGGTTCAGCCGCTGATGTGTTCTTGTGGAGGAACAAGAAGATATCTGCCGGAGTGCTTGGAGGAGCAACGGCAATATGGGTTCTTTTCGAACTTCTTGAGTACCACTTGCTTACGTTAGTCTGCCATGCGTCGGTTCTTGCACTTTCCATCTTGTTCTTGTGGGCTAATGCCTCAACATTCATTAATAAGTAAGGTTCATGGTTCATAAACTCCGCCGCCTATTAAAACTTAAATTCATTTTTGATTTAATTTAATATTTTCACCTCCTTATAGGTCGCCTCCACACATCCCTGAAGTGCGCTTACCTGAGGAGCCTTTCATTCAGATTGCTGCTGGCTTGAGGTTTGAGATCAACCGTGCTTTTGCTGTGTTGCGAGATATTGTATCTGGAAGAGATCTGAAGAAATTTCTGATGGTATCTGTGCAAACTCATACTGTTTCCTTATTACTTAGCTTTGAGTCTCAATTTTTTGCTTTTCCGTCATGGTCTATGCTGCTATTTATTTTTAACACTTTCTCTATTTGCAAAAGGGATCCTAATTCGACCCTGTTCGCATTTTTACATTTAATTCAAAATCGTAACCCCCCTAAGGCATTTATCTCTGAGGAAAAGCAACTATTCTTGTGGTTTTGTTTTTTCCTTAATTTTTTTAATGATGAAATTTTGCTGATGCGTGGTAATTATATGGAAAATTTTTGCTGACCTGTAGAGATTATCTTGTTGCTTCATATCAGGTTATTGCTGGCTTATGGTTTTTCTCGGTTCTAGGAAGCTGCTGCAACTTCTTGACCCTGTTCTATATAAGTAAGCATAAAACTATTGCATGCTTTATGGAAATGCTCATTCGCTTATGTCTTGTTCATTACACGTCTGATTTATGTGATTCTTGTCTCATGCAACAGCTTTTGTCCTGTTGCACACCGTCCCTGTTCTTTATGAGAAGTACGCGGACAAGGTTGATTCATTTGCAGAGAAGGCTTCTACTGAGATTAAGAAGCAGTACACAGTATTCGAGGAGAAAGTTTTGACTAAAATCCCAATAGGTCCTTTGAAAGACAAAAAGAGAGCCTAGACCCATTGAAGATCTTGACATCCATGGGACTTGGTTTGTAGCTGCTTTGTTATTGCAGAAGTTCGTTTATTTTTGCTGATATGATGCAAAGGCTGGTTTTAGTTCGATGCCCTAGGTTTTTTTTGGTGTCACTTAGAAGTATTTTGGCGTTGATGGACACAGTTTCAAGTCTTGATTTTTGCGTTCACTGTGTCTTGCAGCAGGTTGTCTGGCCTTTTGCTGCACATCTGAATCTTGTAATTGTGTATTGTGAGCCTGGTTGCATATGCTTGCTAAGGATACTTCTTGGCTCATGAGTTTGGAGGGCCGCTTGTTTGTCATCATGATGGGATCACTTAGCTTGGTTCAGGATTCCCTTGGGCCAGGGGTTGGGGTGTGTGTGTGTGTGTGTGTGTTCTTACTATGCTCGTTTTCCGACTCAAGTTACAGCTATGCTTTCTTCTTTTCTGGAACGCATCTAATTATGTGACTGCTTAACTACGGCCTTCACATTGTGGACTTAAAGTCTGCAAGTGCTTTTGCTGTAGCTGTTGCATTGTTTAGCCTGCTGATGTTTGTAAATGAATTGTTTCTCTTAGTATTAGGCTTCAATCTGTCTTTTGAACATGCGACTTCTATGTTTAAGAGCTGCTTATCTAATACCCGAAATAGGAATTTATTTGCTAATCCTTTCATGATTGAAGGAAAGTTAGGTTAGCCAAGTGTATGAGAATTTCTATCGAGGTATGTGAAAGAGAAGATACCGAACTTCCTTAAACATGTCTCAGATCAAGGTAAGAGAGAGATTACCCTTCAAAGCATCTATCAAGAATTAAGAGAAATTAGTATCTTGAGTTGTCCGATAAAAAGTTTATTAAAAGTCCTATAAATAGACTGTTTTCAGTCAGAATATGACTTAGAGTAGAAGAATTAAGAGAAACTAGATATTAGGGTTCAGGTGAAATCTTTTGCGCAAAAGGTCATGTCTAATTCGGTGATTAAGATAAAACGATGTAGTCTTTTTGTCCTTAAAAGGAAAAATTACACACTACCCTAATGCCTGAGCTACAAGTATGTTATATATCTTTTGGAGGGGAAAAAAAGCTATCATCATCATCATCCGAACCCAGTATATCCCAACGACAGCAAAAGCTATCGTTAGGGTCTGGGGAGGGTAAGTGGTAGGTAGACAATACCTCTATCCCAAGGGATAGAGAGTCTGCTTCCAGTGAGACCCCCGGCTCTACCTGCATAAATGACATGGTAATAGCGACATGTTGTGCTAGTGTGTTAGTGAGTAGATTCAAGAAATACAAAGAAAGACATTTCGATATTAAAATACACAGCACTTCTATATATACATGTAATGTAAAACAACGGTATAACATGCGCAACCAAGTGAAAAGTTAATCTAAATCGTAGATAGTGTCTACGCCTATCTATGTCCCTTAATATACTCTAAAGTGTCTCTATATATGACCTATACCTCGTTAACCTTAATCTTATGTCTCCACGAACTCCTATCCTGGACCATGTCCTCAGAGAGGTGCAAATCTAGTAAGTCGTGCCTTATCTGCTCGTCCCAAGTCAATTTGGGCCTGCCTTTACTCCTGTTTCCCTCTACAATGAGACTTTCAATTGCTCTGACAAACGCCGTTGTCTGTCTCCGCTTGACATGCCCAAACCATCTCAATCTTCCCTCCTTTATCTTATCTGCTATACTAGCCACGCCTAACCTTTCTCGAAACACCTCGTTTCTGATCCGGTCTAGCCTTGTATGTCCACACATCCATCTCAACATTTTCATCTCTACCACTTCCATCTTCTGTAATTGTGACCTCTTGATGGCCCAGCAGTCTGTCCCATATAGCATTGCCGGTCGCACTGCCACCCTATAAAATTTTCCCTTTAATTTAGTTGGAAAATTTTTGTCACACAGCACCCCTGAGGCCGCCCTCCATCTACACCAGTCTGCTTGAACTCGATGTGCTACATCATTATCTATGTCGCCATTCTGCTGCACAAATGATCCTAGGTACTTAAACTTACTTACCTGTGGTACCACTTGACCATCGATGGTGAGCTGACTATCCTCACTGTCTGCTACGCCGCTGAAGTCGCAGTGCAGATACTCGGTCTTAGAACGGCTAATCTTTAAGCCTTTTCTCTCTAAAACACCTCTCCACTGCTCTACTCTCATACTCAGGGTATGTCTACTTTCTGCGACTAATACAATATCGTCAGCAAAAAGCATACACCACGGTATTGCCTCCTGTATCGACTTTGACAACTCGTCAAGGACAACTGCAAAAAGGAATGGGCTCAACGCAGACCCTTGATGGAGACCGACCTCCACCGGAAAGAAGTCTGTATTCCCCACAGCCGTACGAATGGTTGTTTTAGTCCTAGCATACATATCTCTAATTGTGTCTATATACTTCATAGGGATCCCTCTTGCCTCCAGACTATCCCATATCAGACTACGCGGCACACTATCATATGCTTTTTCAAGATCGATGAAAACCATATGTAAATCGCGCTTCTTCTCCCTATACTTCTCCATTAATCTTTTGAGAATGTGTATTGCTTCCGTAGTTGACCTGTCTGGCATAAAACCAAATTGGTTTACCGTAACCTGAGTTTCTCTCCTAATTCGAGTGTCAATTATTCTCTCCCATAACTTCATGGTATGGCTTAACAACTTAATCCCTCTATAGTTCCCACAACACTGTGCGTCTCTTTTGTTCTTATACAGGGGGACCACAACACTCTT
The DNA here is from genome assembly GCA_036186865.1 of Eustoma russellianum. Classification (NCBI taxonomy): domain Eukaryota; kingdom Viridiplantae; phylum Streptophyta; class Magnoliopsida; order Gentianales; family Gentianaceae; genus Eustoma; species Eustoma russellianum. The sequence goes on along the minus strand of AP025072.1, from coordinate 746,526 downwards.
TCTCCACTCATCTGGCATCTTTCCTGTTTTGTAAATATGGTTGAATAGAGTAGTTAGCCATTGGACCACTTCCTCTCTTAAATACTTCCACGCCTCAATGGGTATGTTATCTAGGCCGACCGCTTTAGCTATTCCCATCTTCTTCAGTGCTCTCATCACCTTTCCTTGTGTGATGTTCTGACAGTCGGAGTTATTATATTGTCGTTGTTGGTCAGCGGTGCTTTCACGTTCTTCGTAGTCGGCACTACTGCCGTTGAAAAGATTGTGAAAGTATGTTTGCCATTTCAACTTGATGTCTTGTGCTTTGACTAACACATGTCCATCTTCTCCTTTTATGAACTTCCCGCCTCCTAGGTCCTGCCTCTTTTGATCGCTAGCTTTGACAATCTTGAACATATCATGTTCTCCTTCTTTTGTTTCTAGTCTCTCATACATCCTTTTATAAGCTGCAGCCTTTGCCTCTGTCACTGCTTTTTTCGCCTCTTTCCTGGCGATTTTGTAATTATCTTTCAATCGCACTTTTTCTTCCCCATTGGTGCATCTTAACAGCTCTCTAAAAATCTTTTGTTTGTCATTTATTTTTTGTTGCACATCCTCGTTCCACCACCATGTGTCTTTATGTACGAACATTGAACATCGAACATTGAATCCAATGCCTCATGTTGAGAGAGGTTTTTGTTCACGCATTGCCTTCGGAATGAATAAAAATCCCTCCTATATTCGTATGTCGTGGGGATGCCTATGTTTTGTCAGAATAATGTCTTTGCTACCGTTTTTCTTTCTTTCCCGTCTTGGGTTCTATTCCTCAATCATTCAAAGAGCCTCTGTGCGTAGAAAATCCAGCGGACAAGCATCAAGTAACATATGTTGTTTACATCAGCAGTTCTCTTGTTTACTGTTATCATCATCAATCATACTCAGTATATCTCAACGACATCAAAAACTATCTTTATGGTCTGAGTTCTCATTTGCTGTTACCACTAATCTAATAGGAGTAATATTCACTGCTACTCATACAACGCGACGTAGAGTAGTAGAATGGTTGTTACTTCCGTCCCACAAAAATTGTTTTCTTTTTCTGTTTTGATTTGTTTCAAAAATATTATCTATTAATTAAATATAATAATTATTAGTAATTAAAGTTTCTATATTACTCATTCAATTAACAATTACATGATTTATTTTAATTTTACCTCAAGTAACCAATTAAGCATAATTGAAATAGTACCTCATAGAGTTGAATTCCTTAAATTTTGTTCAAGTAAAATTAAAACAGTATTTTTGAAACGTATCTAAAACAATATTTTTGGTACAGAGGAAATACTTGTTACCGTATGTTATGTGGAAATTATTCTAGAGCACTCAAGACACATTTTGTTTTGTCCCATCGGATCGGGGTTATGGGATGACTTGAAATCTGGACAACCCAACCCATGAAATTGTAGTTAGTCAACAGAAATGAATGTAGAATAAAAAAAAAAGAAAGGTATGAATATAGATAGTTATGTTAGAACTATAAGGATGTTAAGTTAAGATCTTATATGCATGAACATACCATAATGTTTCTTGATACTATGATGATAACATACAATCCAAGCCAAGCTTCAATACTGTAGCGCCCCGACCCGGACAGCGGAATCCGAATCGGTACACCCGTCGTAGCTTACTGAGAAGACTACCAGACGTCTCATTTCTCGAATACACATCATCGATGACGTAAGAGAATTAAGTGCGGAAACATATCTCGTAAATCTAAACCATCAATGCAGTACGTCAACAGACAATGTGAATCTCAAAATAAACTGTATATGGTCGCAGCCATCTAAAACCTCAAATGAATCAAGAAACAGAAATAACCGAAACTATCTAATCAATTCCCTCCATCAAATCTAGGCATCCCATTCTGCCCACTCGTCGTCGTCCTCAATGAAAATCATATCGTAACTAGGCTCATCTGCAAAGACAAAGGCAGTACCCTTAGCGAAAACGCTAGCAAGTAACCCGCTTATAAGACATACGGGATCATCACATGGCAAGACATGAGTAATATATAATTCAAGGGAATTGTGGGGCACATGTCTTGTAAACTTTCAAATATAAAAACGAATAATGTATTAAAGCAAGTACAGCAGTTTGCACGCAAATAACAATTCATTGGCAATCAGGTACCACTCACATTCATACCACATTGACTCTCGTGATGCATGTCAAAATATGCACTACACTACACAATCACAAATGCATGAGCCATTTCTTCTCAAATCAGTGCAATGCATGTCACAATGTCCGGTCTCGTAACTCGTAACCCTGTAACGCACCCTGGTTTATATTTTCATCCCGGTTAACGTTACAGGCTCGTATGCTCTGTGATGCACCTCGGCTTATATTTCCATCCCGATTAACATCACAGACTCGTAAAACTCTGCAATGCACCTCGGCTTATATTTCCATCCCGATTAACATTGCAGAGGACTTTATACCCTGTAACGTACCCCGGCTTATATTTCCATCCCGGTTAACGTTACAGTCTTTTGTGTCCTGCAATGCACCCCGGCTTAAATTTCCGTCCCGGTTAACATTGCAGGTCACCTTCGCAAATCTGTGCCGAAGCACCTTTCTTTTCAAATCAATATGCAAATGCAAGTGCCATGATGCAAGACTCCTCGTTTCATTCTCATTTCTCATTCTCGTATGCAATTCACATAAGTAGTTCATGTACACATGCGCACGTATAAGCACTCACAAGTTTTCACTAACTTACACGTCATAACTTAGGCTTCAACCATCTCGTCAACACTTAGTCTTGACTCTAAGGTTCACAACCTAAGGCAAGTATCCCTAACCATCCTTTATTGAACTCTGAAACACCTCGTACGTTCATTTCCTAACCCTCCTAAGTCATCCACGTTGAACTCCGATTCGAATACCCTTCAAATTCTCCAAACTTGATTCACCATCTTAAGTCATGTTCCCAAGACTTAGACTAGTCATAATTAGGTCCTAAGAAGTCCCTAAGGTCACTCAAAGGATCCCCTAGCTTCCCTCTTTCTTCCCTTACTTTTCCACAATACAGGTTGACGTCATACCCTGACGTCGATCGATCGACGTACGTCATACCCTGACGTCGATCGATCGATGTCCATCTGAGGCACGTTGATCTCTCACTCAACCTACGTCATACCCTCACGTCATACCCTCACATCATACCCTCACGTCATACCCTCACTTGTTACACGTCATACCCTTACGTCATACCCTCACCCTGAACTACGTCGATCGATCGACGTGCATCTGAGGCACGTCGATCTCTCACTCCTCCCACGTCGATCGATCGACGTGCATCTGAAGCACATCGATCTCTCACCTGCTATACGTCGATCGATCGACATCATAAATTTTCAGAATCTTCATCCTGCGATTTCTGCATCAACTGCAGACCTATATCCCAATCGTTTTCCAACAATCTTCCCACCAATCCAAGCCTAATCTTCCCTATCAATCCATTCTTAATCTTCTCAAACCAGATCATTCACACGCACGTCAACGATTCAATCCTAAAACTCGAATCTTTCATCAAATCAACCCCAAAAATCTAACCTTTTCACTCATCCCTCCCTTCAACCGCCATCATCAAACAAGTGGGATTCAAGGGATGGGGATTCACATGATCACACATAAACCATGAACAACAAACAAGATTTCAACATATAATGGTCAAATCGTCAACACCAAACACATAAATCATATACAAATAATCATGGAAAGAAACTACTGCATGGTGATCCATTTAATATCAAAAGTCGGCCTTTTTCTTTCGCAAAACGTAAGAACTTATAAGTAGATTACTTGCCTTTGATTACTTGGAGAGGAACGAAAAACGAACGAAGATTGGATTGAGGATCTTGAGAGAATTCTCCTAGGGTTGCTGAATAGTGAGGGAAATCGCCTATGAGGAGGAGAGGTGGTTGCGTCAGTTTCTTTTTGCTAATGGGGAGAAACTGACGTTCAGTCAGTTTTTATATGGGAAGGGAAAATTTTGGAGTTTCTAAATTATATCTATTATCTTATTTATCTTAAAGGATAATCTCCTAATATTTAATTCAAAAATTAAATCCTAATTAATTCCAATATTAAAACCCTCAATTAATTCACATTAAACCTATTACTTAATTCGGAATTCAATACAGTTGACCGCCATTAACCTCATTTAATTCCTTAATTATCTTTTAATTATTCTATGGAAGGTGCGGGGCATAACAAATACTTTTTGAACTTATGCACTTAGCATAATCAAGAGGAACTATGATTCAAATATTTTATTTTTGCTTCTGTGAGATTAGTACTTGATCTTAAGCCAAATCTTGTAAACACACACACACATACATACATAGATATATACACACGCGCGCGATTACTTCTCATACTATTATTATGTGTGGGTGGGTGGGGAACAATCCAATCAAACCTCTACAAGATTATGTATAACTCTTTCCATTCTTAGTTCAATAAACTTAGCATGGATTAGTTAACAGCTCAATTAGTTCATGTAGTTCACAAAAGATAGTGATTATTGATGTCACTTGCCCTACAAGTTACTGGGCATGAAGGCCACTAAATCTCCAACATAGATCACATGATCAATGTACAACATACAAAATAAGATATTACTCATTAAATATTGCCACACAAAATTTCTCAAAAAGGCTATGATTTGCAAAATAATTAATGTGAACAAGATATAGGCATCACGGTCATGGCACAACATTATTTTCCATTTCCAATAGAGTCAAGGACGCATTCTTTTTTGACTTCAGAATAAGATGGAATAAAGCAAAATGACTCACTAAAATTGGCTGCGATTCTTATATTGTGAAGTTGTAGTTGATCGACACATCTTGATGCAATTTTCATTATGGGTCATTAGGAAACAATTAATCTCCGTGTGTTTCTAACACATGAGTATGGTTGTGTATATCTGATCCCTCTATACCTTGTCATAAGCGGTAGTCTCTAAGGTAATTGAGTGTTGTTGTGGTCATGCCATAACATTATGACAGGTGACAACTATTAAGTCAACCAGTAAAACCAAAACCGTATTATTTCGGTTATGTCGTTAGTGGGAAACATGGAGAGCAAATTTAGGATTGTTCTCATGCAATTGGAAATCTCACAAGCTGCGATATTATACGAGTCGACATTAGAACATGCAGCAAAGACTTTGTCTTTGGTCCCCCATTCATCTTTTGTGTTCTATACTAAGGAGAATGAACGAATGTTACATGTTTGGAAGGACAAACCCTTTCACGATTTTCAATTTGGATTTTGCATTATTATTGTCCTTGTGTCATTCTCTAAACAAAAAAATAAACACATTTGGTCCATTCATACGACTTAATGGAAGATTTTAATAGCCTACTAAGGTTTGTCTTATTCATAAAAGCCTTGAGCCCAAACTTGTGCCTACCAGATAGCATATAAGACTTCTTTATCCCACCAAGTCTAGAAAAGATCTGAATCATGTTGGAAATGAAGAATGAGAATATGGTAATCACAGAAAATGAAGCCGAGACGTGACAAAGTAGTCACTGTCCTTAAAGCAATTTTGCTCCTACCAAAGAGCAAGGTAGTCTTCAAGCAAATGCTTCCCAGGATATAACGGCTATCTTTCTTCCCTTTGCTCTAGAGGAGAAAGAGTGAACTTGCTTGTTGAAGGTAGAGAAAGAGAAGAAGAAGATCACAATAATGCTGAGAACTCAAATTTTTGCAAAAGATAATTGTCTCTATTGAAAGTAGCAAGGTCTTCTATTTATAGACCTTAGAAGTGTTAAAAACATTCTTTGAAATCACTCTCAGCCTTATTCTAACCTCCAAGAGCCGTTGATTACCGTTTTTAGCCGAAGGGAGATGATTCTTGGATTAAAAACTGTGACTGCTGATGAACAGAGCTGTCTGTTGGACATCGATCGATCACATCGATCGATCGATGTCACTTCGATCGATCGATTGTGATCGATCGAAGTCGAACAGACTACATCGAACCCTCACTTCAAATTTACTTAGATCGATCGATGTGACTACGATCGATCGAAGTCATCGTTCGAAGTCCTCAGATCCACATCGATCTCTAACATAGATCGATCGATGTACTTCGATCGATCTATGTTGGAGATCGATGTCCAACTGATGTTCACCCAGTTTTCTACATTCCATACCAATCTCTTGACCGACCTTATACACGCTCTATATAAGTTTGGAGCACATGAAAACGTACTTTAATGTACTTTTTCTAACAATCCCCCACATGATCCAAACTTATATATGAACCTTTCATATGATAAACAACGGACTTCTTCTCAATCAAAATAAGATGAAGACACATAACGGAGTAGTGACAAACGTCTTGAACTATCCGATAGTACATCTGAAGATATATAAACGGAAATAGGGTGACAACCGTCTTGAACCACATATTTCACTACTGTTTATATGATCATACAAATGACATGTCAACACCTAACTTCATACAAGTTCGCGATGTGGTGCATTAATGGCCCTGCACCCAATCCCAGAATTCATAAGCGCTCTAGAGAGTTTTCCAGGCTCTCATAGGAAGCGGCCCCCACTTCCACACTTATATAGGTGATATTCATCAAGTGTGTATTACAACACACCACCATCTATAATGGCTATGAATCATCCATTAAGAGATTTACATCTCACCCTCAAAATGTAATAAGTACTATCCACAAGTGCATCATTATAGGAAGGACAAATAATAGTACTTTATAGAATTCTTCTATGACGTGTTCTTACCACATTGAACTCCGTTTGTAGGATCTCTACTAATAGCGAGTTGGGTTCCTGTCATAGAGAATTCACCTCAACGGAACAAGTCCCATTCCTCTTGATGTCTTAAGAACCAGTTTTCGATTCAAGCCTTTAGTTAAGGGATCAGCCAGGTTCAACTCGGTTTTGATGTATTCCAAGTTAACCACCCCAGAACTAATCAAGTCACGCACAATATTGTGCCTCAAACGGATATGCCTGCTCTTTCCATTGTATATTTTGTTCCTTGCTCGAGCAATAGCTGCCTGTGAGTCACAATGAACAAAAACAGATGGCATAGGCTTAGTCCACAACGGAATATCAACTAGTAAATTCCTTAACCATTCCGCCTCTGAACAAGCAAGTTCTAAAGCAACAAATTCAGACTCCATTGTTGATTTAGCCTTACAAGTTTGTTTAGAGGACTTCCATGAAATGGCACCACCACCCAAAGTAAATACATACCCACTGGTGGAATTTATCTCATCATTATCTGTGACCCAATTAGCGTCACAATAACCTTCCAGAACTGCAGGACTTCCGGTAAAAGCAAGCCCCAAGTCCATAGTCCCTCGTAGATATCTCAATAGCCGTTTCAAAGCATCCCAATGCTCTTTACTTGGACTATGAGTATATCTAGCCAAACGATTAACAGAATATGCAATATCTGGCCTAGTACAATTCATGAGATACATGACACTGCCAATGATCTTAGCATATTCACACTGTGACACACCATCATGTTTATTCTTTTCTAACCTTATGGATGCATCATACGGAGTACTAACAGGTTTCACATCAAAATGGCTGAATTTTCTCAAAACCTTTTCAACATAATGCGACTGAGAAAGCATATAACCCCCACATTTCTCTATCAGTCTAAGACCAAGTATCAAATCTGCTTTCCCCATGTCTTTCATTTCAAAAACAGATGATAAAATACTTTAGTACTATTTACAACATCAAGATTTGTACCAAAGATTAACAAATCATCAACATATAAACAAATAATGACACCATCAAGATTTTCAAACTTACTGTAAATGCATCTATCACTTTCATTTACAACATATCCATTAGATAGCAAGCATTATCAAATTTCTCATGCCATTGCTTAGGAGCTTGTTTTAATCCATATAATGACTTTTTCAACCTGCAAACTTTATGCTCTTGACCTTTAGCTATCATACCTTCAGGTTGTTTCATATAGATTTCTTCTTCTAAATCTCCATTTAGAAAAGCTGTTTTAACATCCATTTGATGTATGACTAACTTATAAATTGAAGCTAAAGCTACTAACACTCTAATAGAAGTAATTCTAGCAACAGGAGAATAGGTATCAAAGAAATCTATTCCCTCTTGTTGGGTAAACCCTTTAGCCACAAGTCTAGCTTTAAACTTATCAATTGTCCCGTCCGCCTTTAGTTTCTTTCTAAAGACCCACTTGCAACTGATAGGTTTACAACCTCTAGGCAAGTCTACGAGTTCCCAAGTATTGTTGCTAAGTATAGACTCAAGCTCGCTATTGATAGCTTCTTTCCAAAACTTAGAGTCTATAGACATTACCGCTTCTTGATACGTTGTGGGGTCATTCTCTAAAATGAATGCAGTGACAAAATCATTTCCAAAGGACTTTTCTACTCTTTTCCTTTTACTTCTTCTAGGTGAAGTATCATTACTAGACACTTTACTAGACTCACCTTTTTCAAATTTAGGACTAACTAACGACTCTTTCTTCATAGGAAAAATATGCTCAAAAAATTCAGCATTCTTAGACTCAACGATAGAACCATTATCAACCAACATGAATCTATATGCAGCACTATTTTGAGCATATCCTATGAAAACACAATCATTAGTCTTAGGACCAATTTTACTTCTTTTGAACTCTGGAATACCAACCTTAGCTAAGCACCCCCACACTCTGAAGTAATTCAGGTTAGGTGCGAAGCCTCTCCAAAGTTCATAAGGAGTTTTATTGGTCTTTTTATGTGGAATTCTATTCAAGATATGACATGCTGAAAGGATAGCTTCTCCCCACATATTATTAGGCAAACCTGAGCTAATAAGCATGGCATTCATCATATCCTTAAGCGTTCTATTTTTCCTTTCTGCGACTCCATTAGATTGAGGAGTGTAAGGAGGTGTGAACTCATGTATAATTCCATTATCTTCACAAAATCTTTGTAAAGACAACACATTATACTCACCACCCCTATCTGTCCTCAACCTTTTGATTTTTCTATCTAGTTGATTCTCAACTTCATTTTTATACCTGATGAACATGCTTTCAGATTCATCTTTATTTGCTAACAAATAAACTCTAGTATATCTAGAAAAATCATCAATAAATGTTATGTAGTATCTTTTACCACCTTTACTAGTATAACCTCTAAAGTCACCAAGATCACTATGTATGAGTTCCAACTTATCTGTTGTTCTTTCAACAGATTTAAACGACTTCTTGTGATGTTTTGCTTCTACACAAAACTCACACTTTTCAAAGTCATCTTCACATACATACGAGATTAGGTTGGTGAACTTTAGTCTTTTCAACGCATCTTTATTAACATGTCCTAACCTTGCATGCCAAATATTCAAAGAGTCAACAACATAAGCAGAACTTGATGCATTCTTATTATTCATAATACACACAGCATCTAGAACAAGTAAGCCCCCGGAGCAATACCCTTTCCCGACAAAGTCCCCACTCCTAGACAAAATAAGCTTATCAGACTCAAGAACAAGTTTAATGTTAGCCTTGTTCAGTAGTACTCCGGAAATCAAGTTCCTACGCATCGCAGGAACATGTAACACATTATTCAATTCCAGTCTCTTGCCAGAAGTCAACTTGAGGAGCACCCTTCCTTTACCAAGAACCTTGATACCGTGTGCATCTCCCAAGAAGACTTGCTCGCCATCATCTATTTCTTGATATTCAAAAAATAGATCTTTACTGGTTGCAATGTGCTTGGTAGCCCCAGTGTCTACCACCCATTCCGAAGCACCACCGACAAGGTTTACCTCAGATAAGACGACCGCAGCAATGACTTCGTCACTTGTCCTAGTTGTCTCCACAAGATGTGCTTGACTGCTGGACTGGCCTTTCCGCTGGTTGCACTTGGCTGCTCTGTGTCCCAGCTTTCCGCACACCCAGCATGCGCCTTTCATCTTCTTCTGCCCTTGTCCCTGCACAAATGTCTTACCTTTGCCATTTTGCTGAGTCTTTTGCCTCTTGGGTTTGTGCTCCACCACATTGGCTTGAGAACTTCTTTCATCTCGTTCATTGTCATCAAGCCGATTATTCTCCTCAATGCGAATGTGCTTGATGACTGCATCCAAGGTTAATTTGGCATCATCATGTTTACCTCTCTTCTTGTATTTGCTCCAAGAAGAAGGTAACTTTTCCAACAAGGCCGCTGCTTGAAAAGTTTCATCAACTTTAATGCCTTCTTGCTCCATGTTATCCACCAACTGTTGATATTGGTGAATTTGATCATTGATCGGTATGTGGTCTACCATTTGGAACTTCAGAAACTCGCTGACCACATACTTTCTTTTTCCAACATCTTCAGAACCATATTTGTTCTGAAGTGCTGCCCAAATATCCTTTGCTGACGTAAATTTGACATAAATGTCAAATAGAGAGTTGGAGAGGAAGTGCAGAATGTGTCCTCTACACGTAGTATTGTCAGCATCATACTTTTTGCCTTCTGTTTCGTCTGTTGGTCTGTCTTTAGCAAGCACATACGAAACAGAAATCATCTCTAGAAAGAATAACACCTTTGCAGCCCAACGTTTGAAGAACTTGCCATCGAACGGTTCCATCTTAGACATATCAGGAACTGGTGCTTGTCTTGTTGCCATATTCTCAACTCAAAATTGCTTTAAGACTGTTGGAAATGAAGAATGAGAATATGGTAATCACAGAAAATGAAGCCGAGACGTGACAAAGTAGTCACTGTCCTTAAAGCAATTTTGCTCCTACCAAAGAGCAAGGTAGTCTTCAAGCAAATGCTTCCCAGGATATAACGGCTATCTTTCTTCCCTTTGCTCTAGAGGAGAAAGAGTGAACTTGCTTGTTGAAGGTAGAGAAAGAGAAGAAGAAGATCACAATAATGCTGAGAACTCAAATTTTTGCAAAAGATAATTGTCTCTATTGAAAGTAGCAAGGTCTTCTATTTATAGACCTTAGAAGTGTTAAAAACATTCTTTGAAATCACTCTCAGCCTTATTCTAACCTCCAAGAGCCGTTGATTACCGTTTTTAGCCGAAGGGAGATGATTCTTGGATTAAAAACTGTGACTGCTGATGAACAGAGCTGTCTGTTGGACATCGATCGATCACATCGATCGATCGATGTCACTTCGATCGATCGATGTGATCGATCGAAGTCGAACAGACTACATCGAACCCTCACTTCAAATTTACTTAGATCGATCGATGTGACTACGATCGATCGAAGTCATCGTTCGAAGTCCTCAGATCCACATCGATCTCTAACATAGATCGATCGATGTACTTCGATCGATCTATGTTGGAGATCGATGTCCAACTGATGTTCACCCAGTTTTCTACATTCCATACCAATCTCTTGACCGACCTTATACACGCTCTATATAAGTTTGGAGCACATGAAAACGTACTTTAATGTACTTTTTCTAACAAATCAAAACCCGTTTAAATATAAAAAGTTGATAGCATGGTTCAAACATATAGTTTAGCTACATTGAATGGCATTAGAGCATGTCTTCTGACATTTTTCCACTAGACTAGAAGCCGTTTGATAGTCTATTTGAAGTTGGAACTTGGAGGGCAGACAGGACAAACTTTACAATATGTGCAGGTATTGATTATATATTGGGTTGGGTTTGGCATTTGTTGGAGTAAGAGTAGAAAAAATGAAGCATCCTGAGACGTTCAAGTTGATCCTGATTCTATTATTGAGATGTTATAATGCAACGGACCAACAGTATTTTGGTACGAGATAAGAGAAAAAGAACAACAATTATTAATCACATGCCACAGTTTGACTTGCGTTTCACGTACTTTTTCTCATGCCCTTTTGAGAGACATTCTTCTGGTCCTTCTGGTGTGTAGATTTCTTTACATATTTTGTAATTTCGTCAAATATATTGGTAAGTTTCGTTGTAAGTCTTTTATCTTTAGTATCATGTGAGCATAACAATAAGACAGAAGATAATTATCATTCTTCTTATCGTAATGACAAAATACTAACCAAGATTACGTCAATTACATTAATTAGATATAAACTCTCACGTCATTGGGAGTTAAGATCTCCTCTTTAATCCACCCCTCGCTAGAAGGGACATATTACAATTATGACTTCATAAACATTTGTCTTAAAAAAATGTCTACCTTGGAAATTGTCGTTAATGTCTCAGAACTTAGACCTAACTTGTATTAAATTTTCGCTTTTCAGGTTTTGGTTTTTATAAGAATAATCCTAATTTTTCGACGCAGGATTACATTGCTGGTAAACGACCCATATAAAAAAATACATACTGATCCTTATGCCAACTGTCATTATCCCAAGAAGATGCAGACCGCATATGCGCCTGTCATTTTCCAACTACATCATAAGTGCACCCTAATTACACAAAATATATCATCATTTGGACCATAAATGCAATCCAACTCCACAAGAAAAAAGAAAAAAACAGCAGTATGCACCATCACCACATATAACTCAAAATAAAGTCTAACAGCAACTCA
>AP025072.1:629582-733955 GCA_036186865.1 Eustoma russellianum | reverse complement strand
TTCTGGTCCTTCTGGTGTGTAGATTTCTTTACATATTTTGTAATTTCGTCAAATATATTGGTAAGTTTCGTTGTAAGTCTTTTATCTTTAGTATCATGTGAGCATAACAATAAGACAGAAGATAATTATCATTCTTCTTATCGTAATGACAAAATACTAACCAAGATTACGTCAATTACATTAATTAGATATAAACTCTCACGTCATTGGGAGTTAAGATCTCCTCTTTAATCCACCCCTCGCTAGAAGGGACATATTACAATTATGACTTCATAAACATTTGTCTTAAAAAAATGTCTACCTTGGAAATTGTCGTTAATGTCTCAGAACTTAGACCTAACTTGTATTAAATTTTCGCTTTTCAGGTTTTGGTTTTATAAGAATAATCCTAATTTTTCGACGCAGGATTACATTGCTGGTAAACGACCCATATAAAAAAAATACATACTGATCCTTATGCCAACTGTCATTATCCCAAGAAGATGCAGACCGCATATGCGCCTGTCATTTTCCAACTACATCATAAGTGCACCCTAATTACACAAAATATATCATCATTTGGACCATAAATGCAATCCAACTCCACAAGAAAAAAGAAAAAAACAGCAGTATGCACCATCACCACATATAACTCAAAATAAAGTCTAACAGCAACTCAGCAAGCCCACTATGCACTAACTGCAACAGTCTATTCGCTCCTCTCCACAAAAGCCAACATCATCAGCACAAAAACAAAATACATCCCTCAGTGGCAAAGTAAAATCATTAACTCTAATTGAAACCCGCAAATGACAAGTAATTACAATATATTGGTCAATTTGACAGTCATTTATATGATTCCAAAAACAAAATACCTGCCTCAGTTCACAATCATTCATATGCTTCCAAAATAAATTACGTATCTCCGTTGCAGAATCATTCATATGATTCCATCGAGTAAGACAAACAGTGGTGCTGGTGACAGTTCACATAATCAACTCATCATAAGAAAAGAACAACAGTATGCACGAGCAAAAAACATAGAAAGAACATCTAAGGAGATACAACCACAACATTGAAATAAGCAACTCATCACAACAGCAATATCGAAACAAAAGTTATAAATAGTCACCTCCTATCTTACTCTTGTGCCAAATGATCTCAAAAGGTTCTTCATCAACCTACAACAAAATAAATCTCATACATGAATGAAAACTTGAAAAATAAAGTTACTATGTATGGAAAAAAAATGTTGCACATAGGTACTTCGCCTTTTTCTTCGTCCCATGAAGCTTTCTAACCCAGTCACCTCCACATATTAGTGCTTGAACAGTCTCTTTAGATAAGGAGGCTCGATAATGATCAATGATTCTACTTCCAGCACTAAAAGTAGACTCAGATGCAATTCTACTTGCTGGGGTAGCTAAAATATCACATACTATCTTTGACAAAATTTTGTATTTCAACTCGTTACTTTTCCACCACTCTAAACAGTCAAAATTCGAAGATGAATCTCCATATTTCATCCTATATAGCCCCTCTTCAAGGTAAATTTCTAATTTGATTTTTCAAGCTGAACAGTTTCCACAGATTGTACAAATTCATCGAATCTAGACCAACCAACATTCATCAAGCTGGAGCTACATAACAAGTCACTTGCAGATAATGCAGATCTATGGCTCCCTAGAGTAGAACATTCATATGAAAGATCATTCATGTCCTATATTCATTAAAGAGCTCACCCAAAGCTTTTTTTGCTTTTAAAACTTGAATTTCAGCTCCCTCTATGTGTATGTTTTGCCAACACAAAATTAACCATCACCATCTTATACATTGGATCCAAAACAACAGCAATAGCCATTAAAAGATTAGATTCCTTCCAGTATTTATCAAGCTTTTCTTTCATTTTTCTAATCAGTCTCCAAACAAAAACATCTTGATCATCACATCTAGAATCAAGAACTTCTTTTTACCCTCCCACCAACAACAAGATACTTATTTGCTGTTGGATATTCACTTCCAGAAATCATATTTGTAGCTTCACTAAAAACCTCAAGTATTTTAACAACTTGAACAACCCTTTCCCACTCCTTTTCACTTGGACAATTTACATATCCTTGTTCAAATTATTGAAAAACAGGCAATGCATTTTTAAATTGTAAAGTCACCACCAACATATCATAGGTTGACTTCCAATGAGTAGAACAATCAAGGATCATTTTTCTCACTGGAAGCTTCATTTGATTAACAATCTCACCAAATCATTTCAAATGTGCTGGATAATTAATAAATTTAACTATCTCTCTAACATTAAAAATCACATCCTTAATTGACTTTAGACTATCTTGCACGATAATATTAAGAATGTGAGCACAACATCTGACATGAAAAAGTTTACAACCTGATGGCAAATTCAGAGAATATTTCTTTCAGCATTCTAATTGATACATTATTATAACTTGCATTATCAACAGAACCACTGAAAACTTTACTCTCAATTTTCCAATCTTTGATACATCTATTTAAAGTTTCAGCAACCTCAATACCTAAGTGTGGAGGAGGTATTTCAACAAAACTCAAGATCCTCTTTTGAAGCTTCCAATCAGCATCAACAAAGTGACCCGTGAGACACATGTGTGATAACTTTTGGGACATTGAAGTCCAAATATCCATAGTCAATGAAATCTTGCCAACAGTTCTCAAAAGAATCTTAAAATTTTTCCTTTCCTCTTCAAAAACAGATATACAATCCAGCTTCACTTGTGTTCGGGAAATCTTAGTAAATTCAAGCTACTTGACTTGCATCATAAAATTATATCCGTCTTCTTCAACAATATTGAAAGGCTTCTCATTCATGAGAACCCAATGAGCAGTCGTTTCCCTTTGCTTCGCATGATCATACTTTCCTGAAAACCACATTGGTGCTTCCACTTTTGAATCTTGAGGTTGAAGGTTAAGCCTGGTCTGGTTCTTCAACTTCAGTGCTCATACAGTGCAAGTATTTTTCAGATGTCTGTCACTGTGAGTAGTCACCTCACTTTTTTGAACAGTCATCTTCATCTTGCAATGTACACACTGTAGCTTCTTTACCCCATTTGCAAGCTCAATCTGTACAAATTCGTCCCAATTTTTTGACGTTTTCTTCCTTTTCTTTCTCTGAAACGGATCATCTACACCAGCAGGCTGTTCTTGTGTGGTCGGAGGATGTTGTTCTTCATTTGCATGCTCATCCTTCAGGCCACCTCCCCGTATAGCATCTGCTGAGGTTAAATCAACTGGTTGTTGTAAACAAACCTCCAAATCCTGCCTACTTTCTTGCATTTTTCTGAGATATTAAAAAAACACACGCATGATGCATATGCTAATAAACTGTTGTAGGATTTCAATACTGTTGAAGAATACAGATGCTAAAACGAAATATTCCCAGCGGTTGGATTGTGCTATTTCACACTAAAAAATTAACTTCATCATCAATTCATTTTGAGGAAAGAAACATTACTTTCAACGCCCGCGTGAGCATAACTATTGCAAATTTACTAATGCCATTAAACACAATATAGTTTGCTGCACTACCATTTTTATTCTTACCAAAGATTTGAATATTCTTAGGTGTATGACAAACATACATGCAATAACATCATACCATATCAAATTCTCACACTCAAGCGCACAAACAAAAAAGGAAAAAGAAAAAGGAAAACATGAAGACAGGGGACCAAACCTGCACAGAGGAAGTAAATAATCGCGTGCAGTGTGTTTGAGTGTAAATCTAGAACTGGAAAGCAAAAGGAGGTGGTTGAGATGACATATGCAACAATCGATGTAGGAGACAGAAGGACAGATGGAGTCGAATAGGGGTTGTCAGTGGCTGAGAAAAATCGAAGAGAAAGGGGGAGAAGGAAATACGACAGTCGAGGGAGGAGGAAGCAGTTAAGGGCAGACTGGAGACTAGAGACTGGAGAGGGATTAAGGGAGAGGGAGGACTGAGGAGTGAGGAGGCAGTCAGGCAGAGGGTGAGTGAGGAGCAAAGATGAAGAGAAGGAGGCACCACTCGCAACAACGCAGCAGAGGGAGAATGGAGAAAATTCCAGAATCTGCAGGAAGGAAAATGGGGCTAGGGTTAAAAGGCAGGGGTGGAAAATTGTTTTTATACCATTTTAGTTAAGCCGAATCGAGCCATGCGATAAGTTCATTCTCGATGCTTCGTCGAACTATCGGACCGAATAATAACTAGTTCGAATTCGATTCGTTAAATATTTTGAACTCAAAGTATGACTCGAATTTCTATTCGGGTTTGCTAAATTCGAATTCGAACCGAATTCTTAACGAATCGAACATGAATGATTCGTTAAACGCTCGATTCGTTTGCAGACCTATTTGTATATGTTGTCTTGTCATGTGTTAGTTTACATGAAAATGCCAGAGTAGTTATTGTTATTCACAAATCGAATTCGAGCTGACGAATCAGTCTAAGTTTACGAATCGAATAATATTGACGAACCATAATCGAGCTTCGAGCCAAACCAAACTTTTACTTAAATTTATCGAATTCGAATACGAACTGAATTTTAGGTTCATTACGAGCTTGAACCTGAACCTGAATCTCAAAAAATATTTTCGAATCGAACCTGAATTTTAAATTATTAGTCAAAGTTCGGTTCGTTTCCACCCCTAATATGAACCCAAATACAAAACCTCCACAGGGTTTGAAAGCAACGTTTTCCAGCAATAAGCTTCAATCAAACGAGTCTTGACATTAATGAGCAATCTAATCATTAATTTTTTAAGGGAATAAAATCTCGTAATTATAACCCACGTATGTTTACGTCAATCCCCCCCCCCCCCCCCCCCCCCCCCCAAAAAAAAAAAATGCCCCAAGCCATTGCAATATTCTGATAAATATTACCTCAATAAGAGAATTTGATTCGACTGAAAGGGATGCATAAGGATGGATTTGGACACCAACTTTTAGGCATCAATTCTTCACTTCTTGAATTTAATTAATTGACGAAAAAGGCAACACTTTGTGCAGATATTACCCTTGATGAAGCATTAACCTTGTTAAGTTACCTATTCATACTAAAAAGAGATAGCTAAGTATGAAGAGAAGAAATCTCACCTATCACAAGAACCGATTTCCTAAAAAAGGGCCATTGGGAACACGTAGAGTGGGTCTCTTTACAAAAATTGACAGGTGAGGATAATGAATTGTTCTTGTTTTCTTAGATCTGGGGAGAAGAAAAATGCAAGAAAGGAACACATACATATAAAGCTTTGATTGAATTAGTTATGGACTTACGTAGTATCAAACCCCATCACTATGGGTCCGTTTTGTCCTCCATCTTCAGCTTAGCCTATTTCTATGTATCAGCCTCACGACAGCGAGACAAAGTTAGACTTATTCGGCTCATGTAAAACAATTGTTAGACTTATTCTGCTCATGGGCTAACCTTAGCCACTCACAAACTAGAGACAAACTTTAAATCTATTTCAAATTTGTGCCCTTGTCTTTTAGTTAAACCCTTTTTTGCTAAAGTAGTTGTAAGCCATATAACTGAAATTAGGAAACTTGTTGCTTGCAATTTTTTCTCTGTATCATGGCTTTAGTATTAGAAAAATTAATATATTTTTTACTAAAAAAATGCGAAATTCATTAAAAAGAAAATTTCGTTTGACGCAAGTAAAATTTATGTTCCTTTATAATTTCGATGGTGACTATATGATCTGCATATCATTATTAGGGATATTAATTGTGTAGATGATTCTTTAATTGCATTAAGGACATCGTGATGAATATTAACGCAAATCTGGTCAAATTTTCAACTAGCAGTGTATAGTAAACTCTATGGTGGTTAATGAATAATTGGACATTTAAATAATTACTTATTAACTGTTGGTATATTCGAAGAGGTGATTGGTCTGATTGATTATGTTTCAAACACGGGGTTTACTCTTAATATTTTTATTTCTTATCAGTTAATGAGTAACTAATAAGGGTGTTAACGAACCAAGACGAACCAAATACTAGGTTTTCGAACTCAAACAGTTCGCGAACTGCTCGGTTTGCTTAACACCCGTAGTAACTAATAAGCTGTCTGATAACCGGAATAGATCATTCTAAAACAGAGGTGATTGATTTCATTGTTTTCAATAATAAGGTGAGATCCACAATTACGGACAGCAATCAGGTTACAGGTGACTAGGTCTCTGGATCAAGAAAGGGAAGATCAATTTTTCTGCGTTATTTAGGGTATTAACTACATGACTTTATATTTGAATAAAAAAAAAACTACAGGACTCTAAGTAGCGTCTTAATACGTGATACCAAGTTTACTATAATAATTTCAACTAATATATTTTTCTCTCTCTCTATTATCTTCATTTCTTATAATGATTTCGTTTTTGCCAATTGCAAAGGAATTTTTTCCTTTTGATAATAAGAAGACTCAAATCCGAGTTCTGGATATACCTCTCAATTGTAAAATTTCCAAAAAAATTTCCTTTTTTTTTTTTTGTTTTTGTCCAATATATTACAAATTTCCGGCTCGAAAATCGGTCTAAATGAGTTATCTTGAATTTTGATCTTTTGCACTAGTCGCGAAGGATCGTAACAATATCAATATTTTTTTTTTTGTTTATTTTGTCCAAGTATCTGCTCGAATCCGGTAACAATATCAATATAATAATAATTATTATTATAATATTTATGCATACACGATATATTTTTAAATAATCCGTCTGTTTTAGATTTACAATAACTGAAAACCCCATCGACAAAGATGGGTGATGCTGAAATCTCCTGTTGTTTCACCAGGTGAAAATTGCATAAATGAACGTAAAAACAAATTTTTTTTTGAAAAAAAAAACTATATGATGAACAATTAATGAATAAAATATATACAAGGAGATTAGACATGGTAAAAGTGAACGTAACTTAAAACCTACTATTTTTATCAACCTATCAACTCTTCAGACACTAACAAAAAAGTCTTGATGTCGTTAAGATATACACTAACAAAAAAGTTTTGATGTCGTTAAGATATACTGAGGAGTACGAAAACGAAAAGTTGACGAGCGAGAAATCTATATTACCTATTGTAAATCCACCATAAAAAAACAAAATAAGCGACGCTAGAGGTCGCCCAAGGCATCAATTTCTTGGAGTGAACACTACAAATGGTACAAGAAATTGTCACAAAAGAACAAGAAGAGATAATGAGAGGCCATGTGACCTAGGCCCTTCCTTTCCTTTTCAAACCATAATAGTTTGTAATTAAAAACTAAATAAATGACAAAAAGTTTTCCTTTTTTAAATTTCTCCAAAACTCCATTTAGAGAACTCGAGGACAACCTTCGTTTCAATATCTTCTCACAAGAATATTTCTTTCTATGACGTTGTTTACAAGTGTGTGCCGGCCATGAATTAAAGTGCGTTTTCGGTGTTTTAAGCTTCCGCGTTTACACAATATGTGGGGAGCGGCAGATCCCTTCCCGATGTGATGTGTCTTGCCTTACACTTTTGTACAAGATACTATTTTCGCAGCTAAGACCCGTGAAATTCAATGTCACAAAACAACAATTTTACCAGTTGTTCCAAGACTCGTCTTCCTCGGCCATGAACATGAAACGACATAAAAACCACACATCAATCGATTTATATGATCAAACGTAAACAAATTTTTTTATATCCCATTCGTTGAACGTTCTCCTTATGGTTCAAACTTAATATAAGATGTTGAAGTGTGTACTTATGCTTAACCTTTTTATTCCTCTTTGTTTGAAAGTTTACAGCAATAGGGTCCTTGTGCTACATTTTTGCAATTTCATTGCAACTAATACAAAATATTTTCTTTTATTCGATCAGCTTATTGAACAGTTCGACTAGAGTAATATATAATAGTAGTAAAAAAAAATTCGTACTAACTTTTTAACTAAAATTTCTCAAGTTTACATCAATTAACCAAGGAAGATTGGAATATATATAGTAATCAAAACAGTTTCACTTCCTAAAATTGCGTTCAACTTAAACTAAAGTAAATCAAAGTAAGACAATATTTGTACGATGAGAAGAGTATAAGACACAATAAAGGAAGAGAAAATACTCATGACATTCAAAATTTTGCAATATTGTACTTCTCATTTGTAGATTTATCATATCTAGTGAAAATGTGTACAACTAGTTTTTAACGTCAATCAACCGCTAGCAGAAGTGAAGTTTCTCCCACCTTACACCTCTCCTTTCTTCAATCTCCGAAGGAACATCACTTGGAAGCTGAAAATCAAAACAAACATGTCTTGATCATTATTTGTAATTTCTAAAGTGTTATTATGAATAAAAACAAAAATATGAAAGGAAGGAGAAGGTGGGGTTAGGGGTGGAGAAAAAGGAAAAGGACTTACCAAATGATCTTTTACAATGGAGAATGGCTTCATCAATAGAACACTCAACATGTCTCCAAGGATCCATGGACAAAGGAGAACTTCTAGGAGGAGAACCAAATGGAGAATTATTACGACTCTTAACACTTCTTAATCTCTTATAGCCCTCAACTTTCTTACTCTTAAGTCTAATCTCACCCCAATAAACATCATTACCACACCCTAATCTCCCTTTTTCTTCCACTCCCTTCTCCTTCACTTTCCTATCCAAATCATCAACCCTCACCCCATCTCTTGAACACCCTAACTTTGAGAAAAAGGACAGATTTTTCTTTAATGATTCCTTCACTCTTCGAAATAAACCACTCGGGCTTTTCCTATTCTTTTCTTCTGAACTCTTTGTATGTACAGAGGTAAATGAAGCTGCGGGAGTGGTGGGCAGTGATATTACGGCAGGGTAAACTGGCTTGATGCAGCCGTCGAAGAAGATGTCGTCGGCATGGATTGAACAATCGGGTGGTTTTGATTCAGGAAGGACAACATGGAAGTCGAAATCTTGATCATGAGTCTTGCTTCTATGATGATGATGATGATGATGAAAGGATTGCATGGAAGTGGATTCATCGGAGATATCGAAAGATGTTGGAAGAGAATCAAGGAGGAGATCGAAAGATGGTCTTCGATTTGTTAACCAGCTGTATGAGAAGCTGTCTGTGGCAAGTGTTTGAGGAGAGCTTGGTTCCATGGTTTCTTCAAAAGTCTTTGTTAGCATGCAGCTTAATCCTAGTTCTTGAAGAAGAAATGTAACAAATATTTATATATCTCACCAAACAAACGTTGCACAATGACTATTATACCCTGCTTCAATTTATTAGAAATATAAGGGAGCAATTTATGCTAATCTATTGCTAAAGATATCAATACAAATTCTATCACATCTCTATATTTATATACAGGATAAACTCAATAAATAGGATATATTTGATTATGCTGAATATCTACAATCATATCCAGCCATCCGTAAACAGCGCTTCAGTTCAGCCGAGCTGAGCTTGACAGTCAGGTCAGGTCTGTAGGGGAGAAACAACAAGTAGGATACAACACCTACAAGGATCAACTTCAAGACAACCAACCAAAGCTTAACCCAATACACCAAAATTGATTCACCAAGCAAATATCAATCACACACCAAAACCTCAAGCAAATTATCCAAGATAAAGCTTCAAACAACACAAGAGATTTATACGTGGAAAAACCCCTTTAATGTGAAGGATAAAAACCACGGGACTTGTAAGGAGTCCACCCTTCTTCTTCTCTTATTATGTAAATTGAGGGTAAAAACACCCAAATCAGTCTACAAGGATGTTACAGCCCACCAACAACAACATACATAAGAGACAACAATTGAAGGAGAACAAAAATGCAGAAATGTCACCAAAATCGCAGCTGACACCAGCAGCGATTAAAAACGATCCAGAGCTTGGATTGAAATTCTGAACGGTCAGAATGTAGCTCTGTGTGTTCTGAAGATACTATCTGAATTTCAGCAGAATCCAACGGTTTGATCTCCGGCGATCGTCAAAGAAGCGAAGGCTGCCCAGAAAAACTCTGCACCCCGAAAATTCTCTCCCCCTCTCTCACTTTTCAACTCTCGGATGTTCTACAGTGCCCCATTGCTGCTGCCGAAAATTACACCTTAAAAACAGCCTTCCAGGGCTTCTAAGAGAAGCTATCCAATCCTCAAACTATTTGGGCCTTACACAATAAGTGATAGCTAAATGGGCTGGACTCACAATACCACAACAATCTCCCCCTCCAGCCCAATTTGGGAAAGACCATACGCAAAGCTCATCAATAGGACATACCTGCAAGCTTGGAACAAAATTCAAGCTTGCTTCCTGGAACTACTTTTGTCAACATATCAGCACCATTCTTGTTGGTGTGGATCTTCTTCAACTTCATTAGTTGCTCTTCAATGACATCACGCAACCAATGATATCTTACATCAATATGCTTCGTGCGGGCATGATACATGCTATTTTTACTCAAGTCCATAGCACTTTGACTATCACAAAACACAACATACTCCGTTTGATTCAAACCCAACTCTTGAAAGAAACGTTTCAACCAAAGCATTTCTTTGCATGCTTCCACAACTGCTATATACTCTGCCTCGGTAGTAGACAATGCTACACACTTCTGTAGCTTGGATTGCCATGAAATGGCTCCCCCTGCAAATTTGAACAAGTAACCTGAGGTAGACCTTCTGTTATCAAGATCACCAGCCATGTCAGCATCTGTAAATCCTTCAAGAATAGGCTCACCACCTCCAAAACATAAACTCAATTTTGAAGTGCCATACAAATATCTCAAGATCCACTTTACAGCTTCCCAGTGAACCTTGCCTGGATTAGCCAAGAATCTGCTAACCAATCCAACAACATGTGCAATATCCGGTCTTGTACACACCATAGCATACATCAATGAACCAACAGCAGAGGAGTAAGGAATATGTGACATACTTTCCTTCTCTTTCTCGGTAGTAGGACAACACTGCTTGCTCAACTTAAAATGACCTGCAAGTGGTGTATTAACTGGCTTGGCATTCTTCATATTGAACCTTTCAAGCACCCGTTCAATATACTTCTCTTGTGACAGCCAAAGCTTACCAGCTTTTCTATCACGAACAATTTCAATGCCAAGAATTTGCTTTGCAGGACCCAAATCCTTCATATCAAAGGACTTTGACAAATCCTCTTTCAACCTGCGAATCATCTCAACATCTTGTCCCACTATCAG
Source organism: Eustoma russellianum (assembly GCA_036186865.1). Classification (NCBI taxonomy): domain Eukaryota; kingdom Viridiplantae; phylum Streptophyta; class Magnoliopsida; order Gentianales; family Gentianaceae; genus Eustoma; species Eustoma russellianum. The sequence goes on along the minus strand of AP025072.1, from coordinate 722,798 downwards.
CATATCGTCAACATACAAGCAAAGGATAATGAAGTTACCTTCAGAGAACTTTCTAAAATAAACACAAGGATCTGCAGAAGTCCGCTTGTATCCATTAGTACTCATAAAGGAATCAAACTTGCGGTACCATTGCCTTGGTGCCTGCTTGAGTCCATAAAGACTCTTTTTCAACTTGCAAACAAAATTCTCCTTTCCTTTGACTTCAAATCCTTCCGGCTGCTCCATGTAAATCTCCTCATTCAAATCACCATGTAAAAAAGCAGTTTTTACATCAAGTTATTCAAGTTCAAGATCCAAACTGACAGCTAGTCCCAAAATTATACGAATGGAAGTCATCTTTACCACTGGTGCAAAGATCTCATCAAAGTCAATGCATTTCTTCTGGTGGCATCCCTTCACCACTAGTCTTGCCTTCGGCCTCACTAGCTTATTGCTATCTTTCTTGTTCTTAAACAACCACCTGTTCTTCAAGACTTTCTTCTCTTTTGGACGCTTCACCAAGTCATAGGTTTCATTCTTCTTTAAAGAATCCATTTCCTCTTGCATAGCCTTGAGCCAATGGTCTTTGTCTGGATGTGACAACACCTCTTGAAAGCTCTCAGGCTCTCCCTCATCTGTGATTAGGATATACTCTGAACTGGGATAAAGTCTTGAAGGTTGTCGAACTCGGTTTGACTTTCTAACTGTTTGCTCTTCCACCTGTGGGATGAATTGCTCCCCTTGATTAGAAGACTCTTCATGTTCAATATCTACATCTTCATTTTCAGGTTGTGGTACAACAACTTCTGGTTGTACCTCTTCAATATGGTCATGTTCATGAATGGTGTCATGACCATCCTCGGGAGCATCACCTGTTTGTTGATCATCTGGAACAGAAATAGGAGATATATCAGTGGCATCATGAGAGAAATCAGTAGAATGAGACTTACCAGCACCTAAGAGATGAAAACCCATCTCGTGCTCATAAAAGACAACATCTCTACTCCTCACAACTTTTTTCTTTGCTGGATCATAAAGTCTGTAACCAAACTCTCATCACCATATCCAACAAACACACAAGGAGAAGTCTTGAAATCAAGCTTCAATCTCTGTTCCTTCGGCACATGCATGAAAGACGTGCATCCAAACACCCTCAAATGAGAATAAGAGGGATCTTTCTCGAACCAAACACTCTCAGGAATCTCAAACTCCAAAGGAACTGATGGTGCTCTATTTATCAAGTACACAGCGGTTCCAACTGCTTCTCCCCAAAACGACTTAGGAAGATTGGACATCCTAAGCATACATCTCATTTTTTCAACAATAGTTTTGTTCATCCTCTCGGCAACACCATTGTGTTGTGGGGTACCAGGTTCTGTTCTTTCATGCCGGATACCATATCTTGAGCAATATGCTTTAAACTCATTTGAAGTGTATTCACCTCCATTATCAGTTCGGAGACGCTTCAATTTGCAATCTGACTCCCTTTCCACCATGGCATGAAACTTCTGAAAGATACCAAACACCTCATTTTTGTTCTTCATCATATGAACTCAAGTTCTCCGAGTAGCATCATCAATAAAAGTAACAAAGTATTTGTTACCACCAAGTGATTCCACCTCTATGGGACCACACACATCAGAGTAAACCAACTCTAGCTTCACTTTCTTTCTTGTGGATCTCCTCGGAAAAGAAACTCTATGTTGCTTTCCTGCTAAACAATGATCACAAGGGTCAAGAGAGATGGTAACATCAACAGGAATAAGAGACTTACCAGCCAACAACTTTATACCCTTCTCACTGACATGTCCTAATCTTCGGTGCCATAAGTTAGGTGAAGTTTTCTCCTCAACAGCATTCAACTCACTAGTACACACTTTCAAGTGTGTCTTATACAAGGTGCAGCAGAGTTTGCCACGAGCAACAGTCAAGGAACCCTTAGACAATTTCCATTTACCCTCACCAAAAGTGTGCTTGTAACCTTCTTGATCAAGTACATTAGCAGACAATAAATTGAGGCGTAAATCTGGAATGTGGCGAACATCTCTCAATGTCAAATAGAACCCAACACTGGTTTGTACTCGAATATCTCCAATTCCAACAATACTAGCTGAACTCTGGTTCCCATCTTCACACTACCAAAATCTCCAGCTCGGTAGTCAATAAAGTACTCCTTAACAGGAACACAATGATAAGAAGCCCCAGTATCAACAAGCCATTCAGAATCAGAATTGTCAACATGACAACGATCCCCAGTAGTACAAATCAAAGAAACAGAATCATCTGAAGTAGAAGCTGTCGTAGCTGTATTCTTGTCCTCACCCTCTTTGTGATGATCATTTTTATTCTGTCGCTGATCTCTTTTCAACTTATAGCAAAATTTTTGAATATGGCCAGCCTTGCTACAATAGTGACATATCGTGGGTTCTCTCCCATCCTTGGACTTGGACCTGTACTTTGACTTGCCACGCCCGTTGGGACATCTACTCTTGCTTCTTCCTCTATTCTCTACCACAAGTGCCGGTGGAATATCAACACCCATCTCCTTTCTTCTAACCTCTTCATTGAACATGCTCTCTTTAATGACATCCAATGAAAGCGTACCATCTGGAGCTGAGTTGCTGATGGACACAACCAAGGTTTCCTAACTGTCCGGCAGAGAACTCAATAGGAATAAAGCCTGCAACTCATCATCAAGAACAATCTTCATCACAGTCAACTTGTTAATGATATCTTGAAAGTCACTTAGATGCTCAGAAACTGACTTTCCTGGCTTTAACTTGAGATTAACAAGTCTCTTAATCAATGAGGCCTTGTTGTGAGCAGTCTTTCTTTCATAAAGGCCCTCCAATTTTCTCCACAACTCAAGTGGCTCATTCTCTTGGGACACATGATTGAATATGCTAATGTCAATCCACTGTCTAATTGTTCCCAAGGTCTTTCTCTTTAGCTTTTCCCATTCTTTATTCGACATCTTCTCTGGTTTAGTGGGCGTGTCATCTTTCTTGGTTTTATCTACATCAATTGGGTCAAACAAATCTTTACAGTATAGCAAATCTTCCATCATCGGACGCCAAATGGAATAATTGGTTGATGTCAATTTAACCATAGAATGATTTCCAGATTCCATATCTATAGTTTAACCAAATGCTCTAATACCAGTTGTAGGGGAGAAATAACAAGTAGGATACAACACCTACAAGGATCAACTTCAAGACAACCAACCAAAGCTTAACCCAATACACCATAATTGATTCACCAAACAAATATCAATCACACACCAAAACCTCAAGCAAATTATCCAAGATAAAGCTTCAAACAACACAAGAGATTTATACGTGGAAAAACCCCTTTAATGTGAAGGATAAAAAACCACGGGACTTGTAAGGAGTCCACCCTTCTTCTTCTCTTATTATGTAAATTGAGGGTAAAAACACTCAAATCAGTCTACAAGGATGTTACAGCCCACCAACAACAACATACATAAGAGACAACAATTGAAGGAGAACAAAAATGCAGAAATGTCACCAAAATCGCAGCTGACACCAGCAGCGATTAAAAACGATCCAGAGCTTGGATTGAAATTCTGAATGGTCCAAATGTAGCCCTGTGTGTTCCGAAGATGCTGTCCAAATTTCAACAAAATCCAACGGTTGTATCTCCAGCGATCGTCAAAGAAGCGAAGGCTGCCCAGAAAAACTCTGCACCCCGAAAATTCTCTCCCCCTCTCTCACTTTTCAACTCTCAGATGTTCTACAGTGCCCCATTGCTGCTGCCGAAAATTACTCTTTGAAAACAGCCTTCCAGGGCTTCTAAGAGAAGCTATCCAATCCTCAAACTATTTGGGCCTTACACAATAAGTGATAGCTAAATGGGATGGACTCACAATACCACAACAAGGTCGGCCAGCAAGTGAGTCCAGATTATAAATAACGTAGTCAGCGGACTGCCGAGTTGAACCCGACAGTCAGTCACGTCAGCCAATAGACATGTCAACTCAACAGCCATAAAATATCACTATTAGCCTAACTATCTAAAAATCAAAACATTATAAATTATTATATGGTCGGTACGCGCAAGATATATTCTCTTTTAATATGTCGTTCAATCTATAGAGACCATACTGAACGTTATGAGTCAAGCACATATACATATAATATTTCTGTAATTAATCGAATCGTTGCTTTTATTAGGTTTTTATAGTATTATATCCCACGGATATGTGGGACAAACATAAATGGATTTTTTTTCAAGCTTCGAAAGCGAGTATTTAAGATTTATTACTCGAGACAAACTTAAGCCAAAATAAACAAATATTAAAAGTAATTTGCCGGCATTTGATGGAAATGGACTGGGCAGATCGAGCGTGCGTGTCATAATTTGTCGATTATAAAAGACATTCTCGGCGCATTATGATTTTGTGTTTATGTAAAATCTGAAAAAAATGGATCGTTTTGCGATCTGAAAGTTCACATCTGCTAAACAAGATTTATTATTGTTATCAGCGTTTACAAAGTACAGCAAGTGATTACTGTCAAAAAGAATCACTTGTGAACCAAAGAGACAAATGCTTGTTTCTTTTATTTTCGAGTCAAGGATGCTACCCTTCCACTAGTAAGACAAATAAAATAAAATAAAATTGAAACACCATTTTCATGCTACAACAGTTTGTTGCAGGATAATATCAGAATTTTATTTTTTAGTGGGATGCATTATTCATGTCCATTTGTGTTATGAAAATGACATTTTTGATTTTTTAATAAATAGATTAGGAAAGAGATTCAAACTCTTGTCCTATGATAGATGAAATGCTACCGAGTTAAAATGATATTTTATATTGGATGCTTTTATAATATTTTATTCCTTACTTAAGTACCTCGAAGCTTCTTTGAGTCGAGTTGCTTCAGCGAAACATATGGAAATGTCAGTATGATGCACTATGCAATTCGATAGGTTACAATGCGTATCGGTTACACACACACATATATATATGTGTGTGGGGTCCTCCATCAATTTTAAATTCTTTTTAGCTATTATGTACATTCGGTACGCAGTAAGTTTAGCGAACTAACCCCTAAAATCCATCGTGTGCTCTTTTCAAGGGGGAAGTTATAGCTCGACCAATGCATACAAAAACTCTCATATATATGTAGTATATATACAGCAACAACGACCATACCCAATGTATTCCAACAACAACAAAAGTTATCATTAGGGTTTGAGGAGGGTGAGAGACATACAAACGATACCTCCATTCCAAGGAATAGAGAGCTTGATTCCAGTGAGATTCTCGGCTCGATATGTACTTGTATAGATGACACTATCTATATATGTTATATACACGTATAAAATATCATTTTATATGTAGTATGTATATATGTGTGTGTACACACACATCTTTGAGAAAAGAGTATTCGTTAGAGATGTAATTGGATCAACTTGCTTGCTTTGTAATTTTCTTACTCCTCAACTGATTAAATGTATAAATCTAACTTGCAAAATTAATAAAACATTAGAGGTTTCCAAGTTACAACAGTTTTAGAGGTAAGACTCTGTCTCAAACTGCTTAGACTAACTTTTGAGTAATTAATATTAGTTGGAACATACTCTATTTGTGTAACGAAGTTGCCTTTTATGTAAGTGCATATGCTTGAATACTTACAAAATCTGCCAAATCGGAAAACCCTCTAATGTTTTCAAATTAGAGTTAATTGCACCTGGTATCTATACTTGTCCACAAAATCCAAATAAACTTGTTGGGAAAATCGGGTATTTGTTTCCCACTACGACAACACAACTAGTGAAATGCACCAGTTCAGAACTAATGAACTGGACAAAACACTAACAAAACTACCCGACAAATAATATGGAATACTATACTACAATAGGAAAGAAAGCAGTAAAACAACAATAAAGTGAACAGAGCAATAAAAGAGATAAAGAGAGAAACACACTAGAAAACTTTGCCACTAGAGTTCAGCCAAGATAGCTTGATCTCTGAACACTTGATGAATTGCTTGCTTCTATTTATATGTAGAAGAAAATACAAGTTTGGCATAATTTACATAAGAGGAGGATGTGTTTATTTATAATCCTCAATTCCCCTATTCATTTCTAAACCCACGGTGTGGGACAAAATGTAAGCCACAAAAGTCAACAAATCTCCACCTTGGCTTAATTTCAAATTCTACCAAATACAAAACTTATCAACAAAAAAAAACGAATAGTCTTCATGGAGATTTCAAATGTTGCACTGTGAGGTGCCAACTCAAATATGCAAGATATTAACCAAGTCTAAACAATGTTCGAACTTGGCCCTTGTAACAACCTTGGTCAACATATCTGCATGATTCTCCGTAGTATGAATCTTCTGGAGAAGTATCTCCTCTTCTTCGAGAATTTCCCGCACAAAATGATAGCGAACATCAATATGCTTTGTTCGTGCATGAAAGACTTGATTCTTAGCTAAATGAATAGCACTCTGACTGTCAGAATATACTTCAAGTTGTTTCTGACCAACTCCCAAGTCTTTAAGCAATCCATAAAGCCAAATTGCTTCCTTCACAGCCTATTTAATCGCCATATACTCTGCCTCTGTTGTAGAAAAAGCCACCGTTGACTGTAAGGTAGACTTCCAACTAATTGGCGCTTTTGCCAAAGTGAACAAATAGCCAGTTGTAGATCGTCGCTTATCCAAATCTCCTGCATAATCAGAATCACAATATCCAATTACGCCTTGACCAAGTGATTTATCTCGCTCAAATACCAATCCAACATCTACGGTATTTTGGAGATACCGTAGAATCCATTTCACAGATTGCCAATGACCCTTGCCTGGATCATACATGTATCTACTAACAACACTAACAGACTGTGAAATATCTGGTCTCGTACACACCATCGCATACATCAAACTTCCAACTACATTTGCATATGAGACTTTCGCCATGTATTCTCGTTCTTCATCAGTAGTTGGAGACAAACGGCTACTCAGTTTCAAATGAGGAGCAAGTGGGGTACTTACAAGTTTTGTATATTCGTGCATACCAAACCGTTGTAGTACCTTCTGCAAATACTGCTTCTGTGACAGCCAAAGTTTACCCCTCTCTCTGTCCCTGCTTATCTCCATACCGAGAATCTTCTTGGCTTCCCCCAAATCCTTCATCTCAAACTCTTTACTCAATTAAGCCTTCAACTTGTCAATATATGCTTGGTTCTTTGCTGCGATCAGCATATCATCAACATATAAGAGTAAGTAGATGTAGGAATCATCTTGAAGTCTGCGCAAATACACACAATGGTCATATTTGCTCCTCTTGTACGACTGACCCTTCATAAACTTATCAAATCGTTTGTACCACTGTCTTGGAGATTTTTTCAGTCCGTATAACGATTTGGTAAGTTTACACATCCAATCTTCTTTACCAGCAACCTTGTATCCTTCTGGCTGAGTCATGTAGATTTCCTCCTTCAAATCACCGTGTAAGAACGCGGTTTTCACATCAAGTTGAGCTAGCTCCAAATTCAACTGCGCTACCAAGGCCAACAAAATCCTAATGGAGGAATGTTTAACAGCTGGAGAAAATACTTCATTATAATCAATTTCCTCCCTCTGAGCAAAGCCTTTAGCCACCAACCTTGCCTTGTAGCGAACATCTTCTTTATGAGGAAATCCTTCTTTCTTTGCAAATACCCATTTGCACCCAATTGCCTTCTTATCTTCTGGTAGTTGTGCCAGCTTCCACGTATTGTTCTTCTTGAGAGATTGCATTTCCTCTTCCATTGCACCTACCCAGCTTCCACTTTCTGAACTTATAATAGCTTCTGAGTAGGTGGATGGAATGTCATCAACAACTAGAAGTGCATAGGCTACCATGTCAGCGAAACGAGCAGGCTTTTGAACTTCTCGTCTTTGTCTTCTAACTGCAATTGGTGTCGATTGCTGTTGAGGTTCTTGGGTAGAATCCTCTTCTTCATCTGACTCTTCTTCTGCCATAGAAGAGTCACTGGTAGTGCTTCGTGATGGGATCACCACTCTTTGCTCAAACTCCACCTGCTTCGGAGTACACTCCACCTGCTTCGGAGTACTATCAGCTCCTTGATTTTCCTTGTTCATCATGGCAGATTCATCAAAGGTAACATCTCTGCTGATAATCCTTTTCTTTGCCTCCAGACACCATAAACGGTATCCTTTCACTCCAGGATTGAAGCCTATGAAAAGAGCTTTCTTTGCCCGTGGATCCAACTTTGATTCAATCACATGATAATATGCAATAGAACCAAAAACATGCAAAGAATCATAATCAGTTGCAGGTTTTCTAGACCATGCCTCCAACGGAGTTTTGCCATCTATAGCAGATGATAGCAACCGATTGACCATATGGTGAGCGTACGTCACAGCCTCAGCCTAAAATTTTCTGTCTAACCTAGCATTAGACATCATACAACGAACTTTCTCCACAAGTGTCTTGTTCATACGCTCTGACACGCCATTCTGCTGTGGTGTCTTTCTAACAGTAAAGTGTCGAACTATGCCATAGTCTTGGCATACCTTCAGGAATGGATCATTCTTGTATTCTCCTCCATTATCTGTTCAGAGAACCTTAATCTTCCTTCCTGTTTGGTTTTCAACTTGTGCTTTTCACTTAAGGAAAATGTCAAGCACATCATCTTTATTCTTCATTGTATACACCCAAACCCTTCTTGAAAAATCATCAACAAAGGTGACAAAATAATGCATACCTCTAATAGATGGAGTCTTGGCAGGTCCCCACACATCTGAATGCACATAATCCAGAATACCCCTGGTATTATGAATCGTAGTGCCAAATTTCACTCTTCGTTGTTTTCCAAGAACACAATGCATACAAAATTCAAGTTTGCAAGCCTTAGTACCTTTCAAGAGTCCTTGCTTGGCAAGAATTTGCAAGGACTTTTTTTCCAGCATGTCCCAACCTCATATGCCACAGTTTCGTTGCCTCAGCATCCTTCTTTGTGCTAGAAGTTGCTGCCGCTACTGCCCCCACCACTGTATTACCTTGGTAGTAATACATATTGTTTTTCCTCGTACCTTTCAACATCACTAGTGCTCCTGAAGTTGCTTTAAGAACTCCATCTCGCATCGTCACAACTAGGCCTTTAGATTCTAAGGCCCCCAAAGAGATGAGATTCTTCTTCAACTTTGGCACGTACCGCACATCCCGTAAAATTCTGGTGGATCCATCATGATTTCTCAGCTTGATTGATCCTATCCCAGTTGTTTTACATGGATTATCATTACCCATGTAAAAAACCCCACCAACAAGTTCCTGGAATTCAAAGAAAAATTCCCGAATAGGACACATATGATAGGTACAACCTGAATCCAATATCCACTCATCTGGATGTAATGATGCTGAAGGCGAGACAGTCAAAGAGATATCTGATTCCGCATCACTTTTGCATTCTGCAACATTTGTATCTTGCGGAGTCTTCCCTTTCTTTTTCAGCTTTGGACCGTCTTTCTTCTAGTGCCCTTTCTCACGACAGAAAGCACACTCGTCTTTGGCAACGGCTCGGCCTTTGGACTTAGACCTTTCTCTTCTTCATTTTGTCTGGTTTTGTTGACGACCTCTTGCCACCAATGCTTCTTCTGATTTCGTTGATTTGTTTTTTTATCTTATCCTGCTTTCTCAATTCATGACTATACAAAACAGAACAAACAGCATCTAACGACACATTCTCTTTCCCATGAAGTAATGTAGTTTCCAAATGTTCAAATTCATCGGGAAGAGATGATAACAACATCAAAGCCAGATCTTCATCCTCAAATTTCACATCTAAATTCAGCAGGTCTGCTACTAATTGATTAAACATAGTGATGTGTTCATTCATAGTAGTACCTGGTCGGTAATCAAATCGGAACAGTCTTTTCTTCATGAAGAGCTTGTTCTGACCACTCTTTTTCAGAAACTTGTCCTCCAATGCCTTCCACAGTTTGTGTGCAGAAGTCTCACTCTTGAAGGCATACTTCTGCTCTTCAGACAGGCAGGATCGAATAGTTCCGCATGCCAACCGATTGATGATACTCCAGTCTTTATCCTCTATCTCTTCTGGTTTCTTTCCTTCAATGGCAATATCAAGCATCCTGTTGGAAAAGAGAGTCTAAGACTTCCCCTTGCCACATACCGAAATGGCCAGTACCATCAAATATTTCCACCGCCAATTTCAAACCGGACACCGGGAACCTCGACCATGATGACGAGGAGCCCGATATCCCCGATGGAATATTTGAGATCACACCCTTCGCTTCTTGATCTTTAGTTGCCATTACAGACTCAATATATAGTATTCAATATTACAACAAATTTCAAACAGCCCAAGGGCGAACCTTCGGCTCTGATACCACTTGTTGGGAAAATCGGGTATTTTTTCCCGCTACGACAACACAACTAGTGAAATGCACCAGTTCAGAACTAATGAACTGGACAGAACACTAACAAAAATACCCGACAAATAATATTGAATACTATACTACAATAGGAAAGAAAGCAGTAAAACAACAATAAAGAGAACAGAACAATAAAAGAGATAAAGAGAGAAACACACCAGAAAAATTTGCCACTAGAGTTCAACCAAGATAGCTTGATCTCCGAACACTTGCTGAATTGCTTGCTTCTATTTATATGTAGATGAAGATACAAGTTTTGGGATAATTTACATAAGAGGAGGATGTGTTTATTTATAATCCTCAATTCTCCTATTCATTTCTAAACCCACGGTGTGGGACAAAATGTAAGCCACAAAAGTCAACAAAACTCACTTAGCATCCATACTTATAGGGAAAATAGACATCTGGCATCCATGCGGACGTCATAAAGACAATTTGCATTTATTTTTTTAAAAGTTTATAGAAAAAATAATTCAAAAATAAAAAGAAAACCCCACCCCCCATCTTCCTCCATCTTCATCTTCATCTTCTTCAAAAAAGGATTATCCTGAATTCGTAATTTCAGCATCTAAAGCTGAGTCTATGGCCAAATCTTTGTTTCGTGAAGGGCATTCCGTTGTAGTCGAGGGGTTTGTCAGGCCGCTTAAACAACAACCCTTCTTCACTATCTTCCCCTTCGTCTGCTAGGAGCTCAAGGCCAGCATCTTATGCTGCTGTGGTTAATGGAGGCTCTACTAATACTCCTGTGTCTTCAAGCTCCTCACTTTCTTTGCCCTTTTCTGGAAATAGTTCTAATGACTTGAGTGATGAGTTCGGAAATCTCCAAATTCAGGATAAGCTTCCATTTTTGGATGAGCCCTTGGACCCAATTGTTAGCCCAAGTGGGAGGAGTGATTCTGTGGTTTTCCGATACGGGAATTGTGAGGACAACACAGCAACAGCTGCAGCTGCTGCCCACCACCATCAGCAGCTTCACAAGAGTTGCTCATCAAATGATGTTTATCTTAGTGGAGGAGGATGGGGGAGAGAGCTCGATTGGGGGGGGGGGGTTGGGGTGGAGTTTTTCTTTTTATTTTTGAATTATTTTTTCTATAAACTTTTAAAAAATAAATGAAAATTGCCTTTATGACGTCAGCATGGATGCCAGATGTCTATTTCTCCTATAAGTATGGATGCTAAGTGAGTTTATTGAAAGTTTGGATGCTACTTAAAATTTTGTGGACAAGTATGGATACCAGGTGCAATTAACTCTTTCAAATTATAAACAGGTTTTTGCTGGTAGCCTAGCATGTACAAGATTGAATGCCTCCAAAACCCAATTCTAACATCATTGTAGTAATACAACTTGTTTGCTAGGAAAACGAATAAGCTAATGTTCAAGTTCTCTTAAGTATATAAAATTCAGGTCCAATAATGAACCGATCAATATTCCATCACATTGATAGGTCACAAGAGAGTGAAGTATTTGTGTTACGATCCTATTAGTCTCTGATTACAAGATTTCATGATGTATCTTTCAATGAAATTGTATGTTTACTTACAGAATCTAGTATGCATCGATATATAATCCATTAACATCCCCCATGTACTTAAGCACCAAATACTTGTTCTCTTACATTTTGCTCGTCCTATAACAAAAATCTGTCGGTTGTTTTATCAGTACACACACATATATCAATAACAAATAAAAAAACTCTCATGAATACTTGACGCATTTTTAACAATATATACATCAACAACAAATCTACTCTTAGACTGTAACATCTACAAACACATCACTAGAGGGATGAATAGTGGTTAGTAGAAATTACACTATTTTTGACCTTTTGAAAATCATCTCTAATCTGATTCTGAAAATTTTCAAAATCAGTACCCGTTTTTGAAAAAGTCAAAACTCTCAGTACACAATTCCAAAAATTATAAAATTTTTCAGAAATGAACTTCAAAGTGTTAAATTCACTATTCAAAAAATGGGCAAAAATTAAAACTATTTGATCCTTCAGACAAGTATAAACTTCATATGGTCAGTCTGAAATGAATTGAACAGAAAGTTAACAAACTTTGAAAGTATATAACTTTTTATATACTTAGTCAAAAAGATTGATTCTTATACCACAATAAGCTTTCAGATGTGTAGTTTATGTTTCCAGAAAGACTTGACCAGAAACTATGTTTGACAAGATTGAAAATACACGTTTCTTGATGAAACTACAACTTTTTACACACACACACACTAAGTTGAAGCATAGAATCATGGTAAACATATGTGGGATGTTTAAAAACTTATCACGTGTAAATGAGATATTGTATTTACTAAAAATGATTACTTGCTTGTCACATATTAAAGAAATTATTTCAATTTCTGTAATATCGACCAATATATGTTTCAAATATAGAGATTGACGCTCAGTTTGAAAGATCGATGGTTCACATTATAGTTTTAATTTTAAAACGCATCTATCGATTTGATTATGACATTGTATGTCAAAGTTTGTACTTGTGACATTGTATGACAAAGTTTGTACGAAGAAGATTGTCCGTTAACCTTGGAGCAAAAGGCGAAATCTCTCACCCTGGAGGCCCCTACCGCCTCAGCAATCAGGAGCTCAGCAGCCTCCTAGATTGGGTGAGACCTTACGCAGTAATCCACATAACGTGTGCAGACATTCGACCTAGCAGCAGAGGAATAGCCACACTGTGTGTCTTTGAAATCGAACTTTTAACATTTTAAAACAAATCATAATCTAAATAACAACTGGATTATGTACTGGACAGATCGTCCGTTAACCTAAGTCTGTATATTATTGCAAAAAAAAAAAAGAAGCCACACGTGTAACAGTCTGCGGTTACGTCATTTTCACTTGCCATGAACTCCAAAATCCAAATTCCAAAATCCCAGGAAGAGTGGCTGGATTGCTTCTGTGACACGCCCATTAACTCTTTCTGTGATTTCTTCTTACCTATCACTCTCCCACCACCACAACCGCCACCCCTACCACCTAGTTAACGTTTACTTTACCTCGAATCCAACTCAATCGCCTTTTTCTATCTCCTCATTATTCTATTGCCTTGCTTTTCCTTTCAGATTTTAAAACCAGTGTACTACAATATTCAGCAATCATGTTCTTATAGTTTAGGGCTGTAGAATTTAAATGAGATTTGGTCGAGTAGTTTTTTACCCTGATATTCGGAATTGTATCAGTGATCCTTTTGCTAATTGGAGCATTTTTTTGATTTAATTGGATTGGCCAATTTGAGGAAAGGACTGAATAAAGCGGAAGATATGGAAGTGGAGCAGCAAGAGTTGAGGATGCCAGCAATGACCTATGATGAGGCGTCAATGGCGCGGAGTAAAAGCTTTGTAAGAGCTTTACAGGTAGCAATTTTGAGAGTTCTGATTTCATTTTGGTGTTTGTCCTTTCGACTGAAATATTTTCTGCTTAGTTTATTCAATTTTTTATTTTGTTAGATCAACAGTCAATTTTATCATTCTAATTAGACGTTTTACAACATTGAGGAGCTAAGTGTTTGAATGATTTCAGTTTAACTGTTACTCTGGATAAAATTTTTGCCCATGCAAAGGAAGTGTTTTGGTTGGTGCACATACACTTGCACCGGTAATACACAGCTTTATCCCAAATAGCTAATAAAATCTAGTGCATGCACCCCTCAATTTTCCACACCCTGTTTTGTCTTAATTTCACTTTCAGTAGCAAAAGCAGTTTCCTTTTTCAATGATTAAATCACCCAGTTGTTTTATTATGTATGATATAAGCCTTGAGGGATATCTGCTTATTGTATTTTTCTTAAAAGTTTTGGAGTACTTACCTTATGTGATAGCGCTTGATTTCTACTAATGTATATACACTGCATTTTTTATGTATTTCGGAGCCATGTTTCACGTGTGGTTACCTTGCTCTGTAATGTTTTGAATACATGTGATTTTGATGTGCATGAAGTTCACGGTTTTCTGTGAATTTAGTTACTATAGTTGACAGCATTTAGTATTTCTATTAGCAAGTGAGGTATCTTGCCTTCTGTTTCCAGTACCGTACTTGTGTTTCTTTAGGAGGACTGTGAAGAGATATGAAAAGATTTGATTCTGTAGATAAGATTGAGATTTGTCAATATCAAATCTCAACCAGATCTCCGTTATTGTTGACTAAGATATGAACCTTTGTATTATATATACACATAATGTATGTAAATCAGAAAATGAATGAGAAGAAATCAAATTCATCCAAGAGTGTTTTCTAGCATGGTATCAGAGCAATACCGATTCTAGGACTCAGAAATTGTTCTTCTTCATTGTCCATCAGAAACATAGACCGAAAAAAAAAACAGCAAAACAACGAAAGTTTTTTTTTTGAGTAAGGACTCAGAGTATAATCTCCTCATAGTCCAAATATACCTTTCCCGGCCAAAAAAGAGACTTATCACTCATCACAGAATGTCAGAAGGAAATGCAGCTCCAAAAGCTGGTTCTGATTTCTCCGACGAAATCACTGCCAAACTGGCTCAATTCCTCCGTCAGAGTCTTGGATCACAGACTCTGATGGCAACCTCGGAAAACCTCAACATCGGAGTAAAACTCAACGGCGAGAATTACTCTCTATGGGCAACTCTAATCCGCAAGGCCATTGGTGGAAGGGGGCAGAGCTCTCACCTTACGGGAGTCCCTGCACCACCTTCACCAACTGACCCAGGATACCCCCGATGGGAGCAAGAAGACGAGTGCGTTTTCACATGGCTGATTCAAAATATCGAATCTCACCTTGTGACTAACGTATCTCAATATCCGACTTGTAAAGCTTTGTGGGACGGATTAATGATAACATATGGATCTGGCACGGATTCTCTCCAGATATTCGACATGCACAAAAAGGCTAACACCTTAAGGCAAGGAACACATACTCTGGAAGAGGTTTGGAACAAATTCCAATCCATTTGGATGACAATAGACATAAAAGATTTTAACCCTATGAAGGACTCAGAAGATATCCGAATTTATAACCAAAAAATTCAGGAACAAAGATTGTTCCAGTTTTTAACTTCTTTGGATGACAAGTACGAAACTGCAAAAAGGGAGATACTCAAGAGGGACCCGTTGCCCTCAATAGATACAGCATATGGTCTCATTCGGAGAGAAGAGGCCAGAATCCAGATCTTGAAAGGAGACCCCTCAGTGGAGAGCACATCATTGGGGTATGGTATGGTGACCCGAAGTGGTGCAGGAAGGGGCAGGGGAAATCCATCACGGCGCTCAGACAAAGCATCATTGCGCTCAGATAATACTCCCAGACCCACGGAGAAGGAAGAAAAGATGAATCTCCGGTGTACACACTGTGGCCGGAAGAAACACACGAAGGAAACGTGTTTTCTTCTAGTCGGATACCCGGAATGGTGGACCAGCCGAAATCAATCCAATGGAGAAGCCATCGGAAGAGGCTCTGCAGCCATTGGAGAAATCAGCCTTGAATTAGTGCAGCACAGGAAAAGAACAAACGAAGGGACACAAGGAGAAGAAAGCACCGAATATTCCAGAGAGGAAGGAGAGGAATTCTCCAGAACAACGGCGGCACAAATGAAAGGTAGGGTTGGGAAAAATCCCAACCCTTATCCCTTTTATACCCCCAAAAATTATCATATGGTCCCTGTTTTTTTCAGCCTTTCCCAAAATGACCCCTTAGGTTGTCCAAGCATGAACCGCAGTCCTTTTTTTACTATAAAAGATAGTCATGCCCTCCAAGTTTCCAGCCACACCAATTTCAATCCTTTAGTTTCTCCAAATCTCAGTCAGGCCCTCCAGGTTACCCCACCCATTCACTTTGGCCCCACATTACTAAATTATGACAATAATGCCCATAGTCCAAACGTGTGGATATTCGATTGTGGGGCCACCGATACCATGACCAATGATGTTACTGATTTTATTTCATACTCCACCCCTACCAAAACACATATTGAGACGGCAAGTGGAGAACGACTTCCGGTGTATGGTGGAGGGACTATCCAAATTTCTTCCACCTTGACTATACCTAACTGTTTATATGTTCCGGGACTGTCTTCAAAATTACTTTCTTTGAGTCACGTTACAAAAGAACTTCAGTGTACTGCACTTATGGATTCTCATCATTGCCTTTTGCAGGACACACGTACGAAGGAGACTATTGGGCGTGGCACTGAACGTGGCGGCCTCTACTTTGTCGAGGAAGTTGCTCAACAGGGTCGGTCCATGCTTGCTCACCGGGCGTCCAGTCGACAGTTGTGGTTATGGCACCGCCGTCTAGGTCATCCTTCTTTTGGATACTTAAAACTTTTGTTTCCTAGTCTTTTTTTCACATCGTAGTACGTTGCCTCAGTGTGAAACCTGTATCCGTGCTAAAAGTCATCGTGCTACGTTTCGACCCACTAATACCCGGGTTGAAAAAATGTTTGATCTCGTTCATTCTGATGTGTGGGGACCTGCCAATGTGTCAAATCCTCACCAATTTCAATACTTTGTTTTATTTATCGATGACTTCTCGCGCATGACTTGGGTGTATTTTCTCAAAAATAAATCCGAAGTTCCTGAAAAATTTATTCATTTCTTCCATTTGGTTCAGACACAATATAATACCTCTATTAAAGTCCTCCGATCAGACAATGGAACTGAATATCAACCTCTTGCTCAGTTCTTCCGTGAACACGGACTTGTACACCAAACATCGTGTACTTATACCCCTCAACAAAATGGTACAGCAGAAAGAAAAAATCGTATCATACTTGAAATGACCCGAGCTATGCTTATTGAGTCATCTGCTCCTAAATATCTCTGGCCTGATGCAGTTGGCACTGCAGTGTACCTCCTAAATCGTCTTCCCACAAAAGCTTTAAATCAGAAGACTCCTCTTCAAATGTTGGCAACTCAGGCCAATATACCTCCAGTTTTGACTCTACCGCCTCATATATTTGGCTGTTCAGTATATGTTCATATACCTAAAATAAATCGCACCAAACTTGATTCTTGTGCCGAAAAGTGTGTATTTGTCGGATATGCAAGCCATCAAAAAGGCTATCGATGCTATAATCCTACTACACGTCGACTCTATGTCACCATGGACTGTGTATTTCTTGAAACTGAATACTACTTTCACCACCCAGTCGGGTCTCAGGGGGAGAAAGAGAGTGCCCCGACCTTTGAGTGGTTACATAACTTCAACTGGCCGACGGATGACCAACACGAACAAGCAGGTGACGCCACCGAGCTGACTACAATCGATAGAGATGAGACTCAAGCTTCAGTATCCACTCCTGAGACATCTACTTCGAACAGTGTCTTACAAGAGGTAAGTTCTCCACCTCCTGATTTGATTTCTGAGCCAATAGTACCCCAACCCATTGTAAGACAGGAACATGGGGAACGGGTGCTCCCACCAAGAAGTACCAGAGGCATTCCACCAGAACGATATTCACCATACCAAGTGACTCGAACCAGTAGATATCCAATGATTCAAGGGCGAGCATTGCTAATATATTCAGAGAATATTCCCAAAACAGTACAGGAGGCAGCAGTAAAAAAAGAATGGCGAGCAGCAATGGCAACTGAAATGGAGGCTCTACTTAAGAATGAAACATGGGTAAAGTGCATCCTTCCAGAAGGGAAGAAACCAGTGGGGTGTCGATGGGTGTTCACCATTAAATACAAGGCTGATGGAACCATTGAAAGACATAAAGCGAGACTTGTGGCAAAAGGATATACTCAAACCTATGGAGTTGATTACTCAGAGACCTTTTCACCAGTTGCAAAGATTGATACAATTCGAGTACTTTTTTCCGTGGCAGTCAATAAAGATTGGCCCTTATTTCAGTTTGATGTGAAGAACGCGTTCCTGCATGGTGAATTGCAAGAGGAAGTATACATGGAAGCTCCTCCAGGCTTCTCAGACAAGTTTGAGAGGGGTGAGGTATGCAGGTTGAAAAAAGCATTATATGGGCTTAAACAGAGTCCACGAGCTTGGTTCGGACGATTTACAGCTGCAATGAAACAAAATGGGTATGTTCAGAGTAATGCAGACCATACACTCTTCCTTAAGAGAAACGAAGACATGATGACATGCTTGATTATATATGTAGATGATATGATTATCACCGGGGATGATGTTGAAGAAATCAGTAGACTCCGTCAGAAGTTATTTGCAGAATTTGAGATGAAAGATTTGGGAACACTACAGTACTTCTTGGGAATAGAAGTCTCACGCTCCGACAAAGGTATTGTGATATGTCAGCAAAAGTATATCCTGGATCTACTGACAGAGATTGGAATGATCAACTGTAAACCTGCTAAGACTCCCATGACGATAAATCATAAGCTGCAAATGAGTGAAGTAGAACCAATGGTTAACAAGGAACGATATCAAAGACTTGTTGGAAAATTGATCTATCTCTCTCATACCCGGCCAGATATTGCATATGCAGTTGGAGTTGTTAGCCAGTTTATGCATAAACCACAAGAGGCACATATGATAGCAGTGAAAAGGATACTCAGATATTTAAAAGGAACGAGCGACCGGGGATTGGTGTTTACAAAACATGGAAATCTTGACATCGAGGTCTTCACAGATGCTGATTGGGCGGGGAACCCAAATGATAGACGATCCACCTCAGGATACTTTGCATTTGTTGGAGGAAATCTAGTCACATGGAAGAGCAAGAAACAAAAGGTGGTCGCACTGTCAAGTGCAGAGGCAGAGTTCAGAGGGATTGTGAAAGGGATAATGGAGATTTTGTGGTTAAAAAGGCTGATGGATGAAATAGGAATCCTGATACAACTTCCGGTACAGTTAAAGTGTGATAACAAGGCAGCAATAAGCATTTCTGAAAATCCGGTACAGCATGACAGAACTAAGCACGTTGAGGTAGATCGACATTTTATCAAAGAAAAACTTGAGGAAGGAATTGTCGAGTTACCATTTGTAAAGTCTGAAGATCAACTTGCAGATATTTTGACTAAAGCAGTATCAGGAAAGGTGTTTGAGGAGGCATTGATCAAGTTGGGTATTGGATGTTCCAATACACAACTTGAGGGGGAGTGTGAAGAGATATGAAAAGATTTGATTCTGTAGATAAGATTGAGATTTGTCAATATCAAATCTCAACCAGATCTCCGTTATTGTTGACTAAGATATGAACCTTTGTATTATATATACACATAATGTATGTAAATCAGAAAATGAATGAGAAGAAATCAAATTCATCCAAGAGTGTTTTCTAGCAAGGACTCTTGCAATAGGACACAACACTTCTTTTCCATGGCTGAAAGGTGGCCTTAGAGATAACCAAGGTAGTTGCAAGAGATGGAATGCATCTCATGATAAGACTAATCTTATTAGGTATTTATATGTTGTGCATAAGAAGGTTGCTATAATCATATAATTTTCTGGTGTCTACCTTGTACGTCTGAATCCTTATGGTGTAACTGAGAACCTTATTGCTACGCTCTTAAAAAAAAAGGTTGAAATCCCAAGATTGGAACTTTTCTGGGGCGCACCTTTGAAACTTAAGTAATCCGTCCTCTCACTTGTTCTTTCTATGTTTGAGCAAAGGCCCAAATTCTGTTTTTGGTTATCTAATTAGAATGGATGAAGTCCTTATTAATCCACTTGTTTGAATTTCTTTTAGCCTTGCGTCTTTATAACTCTAGTTTTATGCATGAATCTTTTAATGAGATTTCTTGTTCCTGGTATTTCACTTGTGATAACTATAGTTGACATTGCATCTTGTTAAAGGACATATTCAATGTCCTTGTTCTTGGGTGATCCTGCTTTTTTTCTTGTCACATCATTTTTGTTTCATTTGGTGCCTGATAATGACCCTATAATTTTACTAAACAAAACACTTCAGAAGGCTAAGGTTAACACAAAAACCTTAGGTTGATAAATACTAATAATTTGTCAGAGGTGAAGCGGCCATGTAAAGCATTTGACCACATTGCGTGCCCTGTGTGTAATTCTACTTTGAACCAAATAGTCCCTGCTTCATTTCCGGATTGCAATGTGGCATTAGTATAATATATTCAGTGTTCTTGTGGATGCTTTTGGTCCCAACGATGTAGTAGATTTTGTGGATATTAAATTTTATGGTATTTGGCAGCATGAGTAGAAGTTTCAGTAGCTGTTTGCTCAGTTGCAAGTCTTATGGACGGTACTGAAAGAAAGAGACTGCAGAATTTGTGATCATTAGGCTTCGGTATTCTTACTATCTGCTGTGGCTTTTTGGGGTTAAGCTTTCTTTGGTTCACACTGGAGCTATTATGTGGTGTGTTTGTTTAACTTATGCTGCGGCTTTCTTTATCATCATTCTTCTGTCCATTTCAGGAGCTTAAGAATCTAAGACCTCAGCTGTATTCTGCTGCTGAATACTGTGAAAAGTCTTATCTCCAGAGTGAGCAGAAGCAAATGTATGATTACTGCTACTACAATTTTTCTATCCTTAGTATGCTTTTCAAAATCTGTTCTAAAGGTTATTTACTGTATTTTATATTTTGATGAAAAAAACATAAAAAATAAAACAAATGCTAACTGGATAAAATATGCTTAAAACGTATGAGTTAAAAAATCAACCTGAAACGTGTTCATGCTACAACTCTTCACCACTGCATCTTTTGCTAAGTCTTGAAATCATCTTTTCTGTTAGGGTGCTGGATAACCTGAAAGATTATGCTGTACGAGCAGTCGTAAATGCTGTTGACCACTTGGGAACTGTTGCTTATAAACTGACTGACCTTCTAGAGCAACATACGTCAGATATATCAACCATGGATCTTAAAATCACAACTTTGAATCAGGTACAACTTGCTTCAGCCCTTGCCAAAGTGAACTTGTTGAATTGCAAGAGGATTCATGTCTTAGTGGCTGACTTATTTTCGAATATGTAAGCAACTGCTTATGTGCCAAACATACACGGATAAAGAAGGCATGAGACAGCAGCAATTATTAACAATTATTCCGAGGCACCACAAGCATTATACTTTGCCAAGTAGGAGTCTCTTAGCATTATAACATACTTAATATTTGCAATGGGAGTCATAGCCTCTTGGCTCTTTTGTTCATTTATGTACTTTCGTTTGCTTGTATACTTCCTAGACCCTGTTAATAAGAAGGTGCATTTTAGTCCATGTGTACAAATGGATGCTAGGCAACAAGCTCAAGCAAAACCATGCCTTTATCCTTCAGGTAGCCGGGGATCTGTCTAGGCCCGTGTCATTTATATTGATCATTCTCAGGTATGAGTTATTTATGATGCGGTCTTGGTACATCTCATTTTCAGGTACTCCTGCAGCCAAAACTCTTTCGTGGCATTTAGCATCAGAGACCAAGTCCTCTTTGAAAGGATCTCAGCCCGCATCTTTGAGGTTAGGCTACAAGGTCATTTATTATTGGTGAGTTATTCTGTGGGCTGAAGTATCTAGTATGTCCTAAACTTTGCAGTAATGACAATTCAAAAGAATCCAGGAGAACGACTGCTCCTCTTAGTTCATTCGGTAGGCGATATTTGTTTTAATTTTACTGTTCAAGATGTGGCTCCACTTAACGTTGGTTCTTAATGTGTTTTTTTGACTCATTTTTTGATTATTAGATTCTGCACAGAAGCGGCCAAAATCTTCTCCATCTGTTTTTCAATTGGGCAGCTTGGGTCCAGCTTCAAGTGCAGCTATACAAAGATTGGGTATCACACAGCGGGTAATTTGAATTTCTTTGGACTCAACGTGCCAAATCTTTGTGTGAAATTTATTAATTCATGAGATTGATTATGCCTGTCCTTTTACTTGCATTTCTAGGCTCGTATACGCTGTATTTGTCGAGACAAGAAAGAATACTCTTAGGAAGGTTTTTTTCTTTTTTCTTTTTTCTTGTTAAACTGTTAGGAACCTTATCTTTATCCTCCCCCCCCCCCCCCCCCCCCTTCTTCCCCTTTCTACTTTTTTGGTGGTTGTGGAGATGTTTTTCCATATCTGCCTCTTTAATTGTTTTTATTTTACTTGGTCGTAGCTGGAGTTGCAGTGTACATTATTATCTTCATTGTTCCAAACCTCCAACAACACCCACCTCCCCTTGCCCCCCTCTCTTCTTCCCCTAGGGTGGTAGATTTTTAGATGATTTGTGGTTTTATATTGAAACTAAATGCCTACTTTGGAAGACTAATAAGCTGAATATCATTCTGGAATTGCTATTGCAGGATGATTTTGGGAGCTCAAAACCTCTGATTCCATTCAGATCTTTTTATAATCCAAGACGGGAAATGGTAGGCGTTCCTGGTCGGAGCAAGAATATGCTATCAGCCTTCTTCGTCAAGCAGAAAACCCAGAAACCAAAGACCATTCCAATATTGTGAATCCCCCTGAGTGAGTGGAAACACAAGCAATCTTCACACGGCAGCTTAAATTTAATTGCGCCCATTCTCTGCACGGTTGGGTGTCTTCCATCACCTTTACTTAGTATCTTTGTCAGGAAAGTCTAACGCATAGGCATGCCTGTTGATACCAGACCAGTCACTCTGTAACGCGCAGCGAGCGACAAAAACTGTTCTTTTTTTTTTTTTTTTTTCCGTTTCCACTCGTCACAATCTTATTAACGAGAGGTCTTGACCTTATGCTTAAGATGTCAAAACTACTCTTGGTTCTTCTAGTCGCAAAAGATTATACCTATGACTCAGGGTTTTTAATGTCTAGTTCTGAGTTTCGTAAAAGATATAAATAAATAACTCAGCATTGATAAAGTTTTTTAGTGGACAAACTAGATAAGGTATCCACTTCTAACCTAGTATGTATCTCATGTCCCATTCGGTCAAAATCAAGCCTTTGACCGCATACCACTTGTGCTCATGTTATGCATGGTTTGGTTTGAACGTGCTTCTTTCTAGTTGCAATGTATCAGCTCTAATACCAATTGAATTATGTTATTTTAATAATAATAAAGTAACTTAAATCCAAGATAATAATGTACCTGGGAAATATATTATTGAAAAACATAGGCGAACCATTGCTTACAGAAACATTGTTTACAAATTTTATTATGTTAGTAATATATTTTTTTGAATACATGTTATTGATGTATTTTGAAATAATATTTCCCAAACTACGTAGGATTGAATTAAGAAAACAATAAAATAAGAAAGACAAAGACGTTACAAAAGAAGAAGAATATGTATAAGCTTACATCATCTGACATTGTTGTATTCATGTATTTACTTGCATGAAAGTAGAATAACTGGAATTTTGGCGATTTTCTTTGGTTGCCCCACCCAAGATCAGGATTAAATTTGGTTTTTCTTAAATTTTTACAAGAGTATGATAGTCATGTGAAACAAAATTTAAAGAGGATGGGATCTCTCATCGCCGACCGTTTACGCGCGTTATAATCACATATTTGAAGTAAAGCGGCTGAGCGTTGGGCAGAAGAAACAACATGCAAAGGATTGAACTAGTTCGAAGCACAAGAAACGAATGGCATAATCAGTTTGGAAACAAAGCGAAGAATCAGTTATGGAGTGAAAAATCGGGGTGAAGGCTGTACACGACTTGACCCGCAAGGTAAGACCAGAAAAATTGAACTTTTCTCTGTTTGGCGTTGGGTAAGAAATTTTTTACAAATGCTTCTGTTAGTGGCTTGTTATTTTGTGTTTTGGGGAAGGGGTTAGGTGATGTTGCACTTGTTTGTGTGTTGATGTGGTATGGATCTACATATGTGTGTTGGTGTCTTTGCATGAGATTTCTGGAATTCTGGCTGAATTGGAATACAAAGACAAGATGGTGTGCTATCTTAAATCGGATAAGAGTGACTTTCAGCATGTGAGGACTGATAATGATGTTATGGAATTATGGACGAATCAATAAGGTGGATGATCTCCATGACCATGTGGGAACAGCGTTGGATGAATTAGCTGCTAGGATTGCCGATGGTATGCATGAGATTGGGTCAAGCTTACTTGAAACTGCAATAATTGAAGAGGTAATGCTCTTACAAGTTGTCATGGTATGTTTGATGAAGATGTGCAACATGCTGGTGGCATTGATGCATTAGATTAAACTAATAGGCTTGATGCAAAAATTGAAACCGATGAAGCTAATGGTAATAGGTACTGGTGAAGCTAATGGGATTGATGTGACAGATGATGATGTTAGAAATATGGTAGACCAAACAAAAAAATGATCAAAACAAAAGCCAAGACGAGTTTCAAGATAACTTTGTCCTTAAAACAATTTAGTCTCTACCAATGAGCAAGGTAGACTACAAGACTAATGCTTCCCAAGATATAACGGCTTGATCTCTTTAGTTTGCGCTACTAGAGAGAGTTTGAACTTGGTGTAGAAGAGATTGATAATGGAGGAGAAGAGACGAAGAAGACAAAATTGATGAAATTCTCAAAATTTAGCAAAGCTTGTTGTATATATTGTAAAATACCAAGGCCTACTATATATAGGCCTTGGGTTGTGTTAAAGACCCCTTTAGAAACTCATTTCAGTAGTTTTTAATCCCTCCATGTCAGTTGTTTACCGTTCATAGGTGAAGGGAGATGAACCTTGGATCAAAAGATGCAATTCAAAGTGAAGTTCTGTCTATTGGCACATCGATCGATCGATGTGATCGATCGATGTCAGACAGAAACTTTCATCTTTGCATCATGACAACATAGATCGATCGATGTATCGATCGATGTGATCGATCTATGTTGGATAGAAACTTTCAACATTGCACCCACACCACATCGATCCATTATGTCCAACAGAACACCAACTTTATTCCAGCACTTGGTTTGATCCAGCTTACACATGGATCGATCTAAGTGACCTATTTCAAGTTCAAAGTGTTCATAACATCATTTCAAACTCCCAAACAACATTATACAAGTTTTATATAAGTTTGGAGCACATTTTAAAGTACTTTAACGTACTTTTCCAACAATCCCCCACATGATCCAAACTTATATACAAACATTTCAGAATGTTAGCCAACTAATATCTCCATTATCAATCAAAGATAATGACACATAACGGATACGATGACTTGTATTCTTGAATCGCCGGTAGTACAACTTGAGTTATATAAATGAAAGTAAGATGAACTTCGTCTTGAATCTTACTCCATTATTGTTTATATGAACAACAAGAAGACATTATTATCTACTTCTTCAAGTTCGTGGTTTGGTGCGATACCGACCATGCACCTATCTAGGGATTCATAAGCTCTCTAGAGAGTTTTCCAGGCTATCACAGGAAGCGACACAGCTTCCAAGCTTATATATATGGAATTCATCAAGTGTGCACTGCTCACACCACCACACAAAACGGTTATGAATTTCCATTAAGAGATTCTTGAAATCTCATCCTCAATTCTTTACAGCAAGCACTATCATCAACAACACCTTAGGGAGGAACACTTTGATAGTGCAACATAGAACTCTTTCATGACTTGTTTTTACCATATTGAATCCTGTTTGTAGGATCTCTTTTAATAGTAGGTTGGGTTCCTGTCATGAAGAATTCTCTACAGATGGAATAAGTCTCATCCCCTCGATGTTTGATAGACTAACTTCTTATTTAGTCCTTTAGTTAAGGGGTCATCAATGTTAAACTTGGTTCTTACAAACTCCAAGTTTACCACCCCTGAACTTATCAACTCATGCACATTATTATGCCTTAAACGGATGTGCCAGCTCTTCCCATTATAAATCTTGTTCTTTGCACGTGCGATCGCAGCCTGAGAATCACAATGAATAAACACAGAAGGCATAGGTTTAGACCATAAAGGAATATTAACAAGTAAATTCCTTAACCAATCAGCTCCTGTGCTAGCAAGTTCTAACGCAATAAATTCAGACTCCATTGTAGATTTAGCACTACAAGTTTGTTTACATGATTTCTAAGAGATAGCTCCACCACCCAATGTAAACACATATCCACTAGTGGAGTTTATCTCATCATTATCACTCACCCAGTTAGCATCACAATAGCCTTGTAAGACAGCGGGTGAACCACTAAACATGAGTCCTAAATTCATTGTTCCTTTAAGATATCTCAATAACCGTCTTAATGCACACCAATGTTTATCATTAGGATTATGAGTATACCTTGCAAGTCTATTCACGGCATATGCAATGTCGGGTCTAGTGCAATGTTCTAATTAGGATTATGAGTACACCACCAATTATCCTAGCATATTCACATTGAGACACAATTTCAAATTTTTTTCTTCGTCAATGTCAGATGTGAATCATAAGGGGAACTAAATGGTTTCACATCATAATGATTAAACTTTTCAATATTTTCTCAACATAGTGTCATTGAGAAAGTAGGTAATCCCCACATTTCTCCACTAACTTAAGTCCAAGAATCAAATCTGCCTTTCCCATATCTTTTATGTCAAAAACAAAAGACAGAAATGATTTTGTGTCATTTACAACATCTATGTTGGTACCAAATATCAACATATCATTAGCATAAAGACAAACAATGACACCATCACAATCAACAAATTTGCTATACACACAACGGTCACTCTCATTTACTACATAACCATTTGAGACTATTGCGTTGTCAAATTTTTCGTGCCATTGTTTAGGTGTTTGCTTAAGACCATACAATGATTTCTTAAGTCTATACACTTTATGTTCTTGGTCTTTAACTATCATACCCTCTGGTTGTTTCATGTATATCTCTTCTTCTAAATTTCCTTTTGAAAATGCTGTTTTTACATCTATTTGATGAATAACAAGTTTGTAGATAGAATCAAGTGCTACTAACACTGTTATGGAAGTGATTTTAGCAACCGGAGAATAAGTATCAAAGAAGTCTATACCCTCTTGTTGCGTGAATCCTTTAGCAACAAGCTTAGCTTTAAACTTATCAATTGTTCTATCTGTCTTTAGCTTCTTTCTAAAAACTCACTTACAACTGATAGGTTTACAACCTCTAGGCAAATCTACCAACTCCCAAGTGTTATTACTTAAAATCGACTCAAGCTCGCTATAATGGCTTCTTTCTAAAACTTAGAATCTATTGATTTAATGGCATCTCCATAAGTTTTGGGATCATCTTCTAAAATGAACGTTGTTGTAAAATCATTCCTAAATGATTTCTCAACTTTTTGCCTCTTACTTCTTCTAGGAAGATCAATCTCTTGATTAACTACGGACTTACTAGATTCACCTATCTCAAATTTAGAAACAATGTGGGATTGTCTTTTCATAGGGAAGATACATTCAAAAAATTCAGCATCTTTAGATTCTAATAAAGAACTATTAGCTATAGCCATGAATTTATATATTGTACTATTTTGAGCATATCCGATGTACACACAATCCCTTGTCTTTGACCTGATTTTACTTCTCTTGGAATCAGGAATAGCAACTTTGGCTAAACACCCTCACACTTTCAAATAATTCAGGTTGGGTGAGTAGCCTTTCCATAGCTCATAAGGCGTTTTATCTAACTTCTTATGAGGAATTCTATTCAAAATATGACATATAGTCAAGATTGCCTCACCCCACATGTTGTCTGGCAATCCTGAACTAACCAACATCGCATTCATCATATTTTTGAGTGTTCTATTCTTTCTTTCGGCTACTCCGTTAAATTGAGGTGTGTACAGGGGTGTAACTTCATGAATAATTCCATTTTCTTCACAAAACCTTTGTAAAGAATCTGTACTATATTCACCACCTCTATCAGTTCTAAGACTTTTGATCTTTAAATCTAACTGATTTTCAACTTCATTCTTGTAGTTAACAAACATAGACTCAGTCTCATCCTTATGACTCAATAGATACACCTTCGCATATCTAGAGTAGTCATCAATAAAAGTGATATAATATCTTTTACCACATTTACTCATATGACTCTTAAAATCGCCTAAGTCACTGTGAATTAGAACAAGTTTTTGTGAAACTCTATCAACTTTCTTAAATGGTTCCTTATGATGTTTAGCCTCAATACAATGCTCACATTTGTCAAAAATATCATCATCATATGAAATCATATTCGTGTTTTTGAGTTTCTTTATGACTCTTATGTTTGCGTGCCCTAGTCTAGCATGCCACATATCAAGAGACTCAACAAAGTAAACAGAACTATATGCATCTTTATTATTGGAAATACAAGTAGCATCAAGTATAAGTAGTCCCCCGTTACAAAATCCTTCACCAATAAACTCCCCTTTTCTAAAAAAAAACAAGCTTATCAGATTCGAGAACAAGTTTGATATTAGCCTTGTTCAATAGCACTCCGGAGATCAAATTCCTATGCATGACAGGTACGTGCAACACATTGCTCAACTCCAGTTTTTTTCCAAAGGTCAACTTGAGAAGCACCTTACCCTTTCCAAGAAATTGGGTACTATGTGCATCTCCCAAGAAGACTTGTTCGCCACTATCTATTTCTTGATAATCAAAAAATAGGTCCTTACTGGTAGCAATATGCCTGGTAGCCCCTGTGTCTACCACCCATTCCGTTGTGCCATTGACAAGGTTTACCTCAGTTAGGAAGACCACTGCAATGACGTCGTCGTCGCTCCTTTATCCTCCATAAGATTTTCTTATTCCTGAATGCTCGGTGTCTTTGCTTCCCACACACTCAGCAGACTCCTTTGATCTTATTTTGGACCTGCACAACAATTTTCTTACCCTTGGTCCATCATTGTAGTTGCCACCATTGTTGTTTTGAAACTTTTGTTTCTTCATAGTGTGCTCAACAACGTTGGCCTGACGCCTTCTTGATTGTGAGGCTCGTCCTCTCTTCTATTGCTCTCTTCAATGCGTATGTGCTTAATCACCACATCTAGAGACAACTTGGCATCGTCGTGTATCCTCTCTTCTTGTATTTGTTCCAAGAAGGAGGAAGTTTCTCCAGTAGTGCTGCTGCCTGGAAGGTCTCATCAATCTTAGTTCCTTCTTGTTCCAGATTATCCACCAGTTGTTCAAATTGATGGATTTGATCGTTGATTGGAGCATGATCAACCATCTGGAACTTCGGAACTTCACTCACCACGTACTTATGTTTTTCAACATTCTCAGCGCCGTATTTATTTTCTAGTGCTGACCAAATCTCCTTCACCGAAGTGAATTTAACATAGATGTCAAATAATGAGTTGGACAAAAAATACAGAATATGACATCTGCAAGTAGTATTGTCCGAATCATACTTGCGTGCCTCTGTTTCATCGCTAGGTTTATCCATCTTGAGCACGTATGAAACAGAGAGCATCTCAAGAAAGAACAGTACCTTGGCCGCCCACCTCTTGTAAAACTTGCCACCGTATGGCTCCAATTTTGACATATCTGGAAGAGCTTGTTTGGTTGTCATAGTAAATCGCTTTAAGATTGTTAGAAATATGGTAGACCAAACAAGAAAATGATCAAAACAAAAGCCGAGACGAGTTTCAAGATAACCCTGTCCTTAAAGCAATTTAGTCTCTACCAATGAGCAAGGTAGACTACAAGACTAATGCTTCCCACGATATAATGGCTTACTCTCTTTAGTTTGCTCTACTAGAGAAAGTTTGAACTTGGTGTAGAAGAGATTGATAATGGAGGAGAAGAGATGAAGAAGACAAAATTGCTAAAATTCTCAAAATTTAGCAAAGCTTGTTATATATATTGTAAAATACCAAGACCTACTATATATAGGCTTTGGGTTGTGTTAAAGACCCCTTTAGAAACTCATTTCAGCAGTTTTTAATCCCTCCATGTCAGCTGTTTACCGTTCATAAGTGAAGGGAGAGAACTTTGAACCAAAAGATGCTATTCAAAGTGAAGTTCTGTCTGTTGGCACATCGATCGATCATGTGATAGATCGATGTCACTTCGATCGATTGATGTCATCGATCGATGTCAGACAGAAACTTTCAGCTTTGCATTCTGACAGCATAGATCGATCGATGTCATATCGATCGATCGTCTTGATCGATCTATGTCTAACAGAACACCAACATTATTCCAGCTTTCACTTGGTTCGATCCAGCTTACACATGGATCGATCCAAGTGACCTATTTCAAGTTCAAAGTGTTCATAACATCATTTCAAACTCCCAAACAACATATACAAATTTTATATAAGTTTGGAACACATTTTTAAAGTACTTTAACATACTTTTCCAACAAATGATAGTGATACAGATAGTGCAGCAAGTGAGGTTATAGCAGGTGGAGTTGCACCAGGCGTAGGTGAAACAGCAATGGGAGAAGGAAAAAAAGGCAAACTGAGCAAGGAAACAACAAGGGGTCTGGCCAAGTCAGAACAAGTCTAAGAAAAGAAATCGCACATCATGGGGATTGGAGTGAATTTCATAGAAAGGATGTTGATCTTGCAGAGACAGTGACAAGAAGTAGGCCACTTGTTGATGAGCATACTGGATCAGGAGATGGAAATGATGGAGGAATTATGGAGAACATGGTTGAAGATGATTTTGAGGAGAATATGTTATAGTTCAGATAGTGAAAATGCAATGGAAGAGGAGATGCATTTACAAAATGGCCCTAGTGGTGATAATGAGCTAGTGTGCCACCCAACTTCTATGTAGGCCGCAGGTTTGTTGATGCAAAGGCGTTCAAGGAGGCTGTGAAAAATTACATCCTATATACTCAGAATGCCTGTATAACTTACTACTAATGATGCACATAGGATAAGGACAAAGTGCAAGCCTCCTTGTGAGTTGCTTGTATATGCATAAAATATTAAAAGTGATGTCAACAATGACCTGTTATGAAGAACTTAGTGGATGAGCACACAGAATGCACATATATATATATTTAAGAATAGGACCATAACATCTAAATGGGTGGCTGAGAAGTACTTTGAAAGAATTAGCACCCTGAAAGGCCTATTAAGAATAGGAACATAACATTTAACAGATAGTGGCTTCTTTCCATTTCCAATGGAGTTAAGGACACACTCTTTCTTGACTTTGGAATATGATGGAATATAGCAAAATGACTCGCTAAATTGGTTGCGTTTCTTATATGGTAAAGTACCAGTTGATCGATACAGCTTGACTCATCATTATGTGTAATCAGGAAACCACCTCTGTGTGTTTCCAATACATGGGTATATTTGCGTACACCCGACCTCCCATACCCCACCATAGGCGGGAGCATCTAAGACAATTAGGTAATGTTGTTGTTATTGCAGGGGCTTGCTTCTGTCATGGTTGATTGGCTGCCTATGTGTAACCACAGATATTTTGTTCTATATATATGAATCAGCATCCACAAAAGGCATAAAAATGGCTACATCAACAACAATCGAACTATATGAGGCTTTGGAAGAAATGCAAGAGTATGATGCATAATTATATTATTGGATGAAAAAGGTTGCAGATCCAAAGCATTGGGTGAAGGACTTCTTTCCAACTCACAAAAAGTGACATGGTTCTGAACAATTTATGTGAGTCTTTCAATAGACACATATGTAATGCAATGACTAAACCTGTGTAAGATGTGTGGAGGATATATATCATAAAATTTGTTATGAGAAGGATAGAGGAAAGGCGTGCTTGGATGAAGAAGTTTGAAGGGCATGTTGGTCCACTACAAAGCAAGTTGTAGATGACACGTTGAAGCACTCCTGGAAATGGGTACCCCTTTGGAATGGTTCAATTGACTACCAAGTGAAGGGTCCTAATGCTGTGCAATTTTGCATTCGATAAAAGGAAGAAGGAATATACATGACTGGACTACATTAGAAATGGAAATGTCAGCCTGAAACAACAACAACAACATCATTATTATATGATTTTAGAGGCAGCTGGTGTATAGGCGGTCGAATGTACGCAACCATAGACACGGAGGTTGTTTTATGATGACCCGTAACAAACGTCAAACTGTATCAATCAACTGCTACTTCACAAGTATATCCAATTTAATGAGTCATTAAACGTGGGTATTAGAGATGGAACGGGATCCGCTACCCCATTCGAGCAGTTCCATCCGCTGCCCTGCTTTAAAAAAGCGTTTTGACTCTCAGCTGTTTAGATACCGCGTAGACATCTCTTTTTAGCTGCAAGCAAATCCCCAACCCTCCCTCCTCCCTCTTTAAAGTCATGTCACGTTCCTTTTTTTTTTTCCATCAATGAAATGTCACGCCTTAGAATCTTTCGTGCTCTCTTCTATCCTTCTTATTTTTTTTTTCTTTTTTGCTGCAAACAAAAATCTCCAACTCTCAGGCAACATCGAAAATCTAAAACTTTACAAAAACAAAAAAAAGTCAAAAAAGTAAACGGGACGGCCCAGTGTAACAGTAGATGCCATCTCATTAAAAGAATGGGGTTGCAATTTTGACTTTTTTTTCCAACAAATTGGAACGTTAAAAAAACGACCTTCATCGTTTTTGATGAAGGCATATGATAAGAGAGACTGAGTCAATAATAATTCAATATTTTATCTACATGAAAAGAAATAAATTTATATGATATTCAAATAGTGTTTGATCAAGTTTAGCATTTAGATTTAACGTGTGATGATGATTTTAAGCGAAGGTCTTGTTTTCTCGCCGGCTTGCTTACTTTCTTATGTATTTGACACGATGCGCCTAGCTTCTCAAGACTCGCTCAAATAGAGTATATTGTTTGTCCCCTCCCCCTCCCCCTCCCAACAAAAAAAAAAGAACAAAATAAAATAAAACCATAAAAAAGACTACAGTTTTTCTTTTCCCCCCTTCCAACTAAAAGAATTTGAAAAAAAAAAAGAAAAAGCACACAGTAATAAACAAGTTTTTGTTAAACATTTAGCATATATCAACAACAATAACATTATCTCATTGCCTTAGAGATTCTCGTCTATGACTCTATGATGGAATATGAGAGGGTCGGATGTATGCAACCATACCCATGTGTTATAAATACACAAAATTTGTTTTCTGATGACCCATAATGAAAATTGCGTCAGGCTGTATCGATCAATTGCTCCTTCATAATATAAGAAGCGCGGCAATTTAATGAGTCATTTTGTTTTATTTCATCATATTCTTTGTGGCAAAAGGTTGAACCCCAACCCAAAGGCCCCACTGCCCTAGCTCCAAGGAGCTGCATGGAAGATGTAAATCATGAGCCCAGCGGCCTCCTAGATTGGGTGAGATCTTACACAGTTACCCATACAATGTGCCCCCCATAAACCAGGCCTTTGTCCTAACAGCAGAGAAACATCCACACTGTGCGTGTTCCTGGGTTCGAACTCGTGACCTCTTTGTGGCTATCCCCAACACGAGTACCAGCTGAACTATGTCATGAGAGCTATTTCATCGTATTCTAAAGTCAAAGTAGATAATGTTATACCTCTTTCAATATTCTGTTGGATTTAATTTAATAAATCCCTGAATAGGACCGTTTAATCGAATCAATGGACAAAGTAACAAAATGCGGAAAATATACCTTGCTCCATTGCCGTTGTTAATCTGATCACGTACACTGCAACTGCTCCGGCTGATGAAGAATCTGGCGTGATCCAAGGATTCACGACCTCCCACCAATTGTTGATACACCCCTTGACTGGTTTCAACAATTCACTGCTTTACCCGATGGAGAGGCTAGGCAGTGTGGGCTTTATAGAACAAGTTGGCACACCCTCCCCTTTTCTCTGTATACAGACGTTATTTTTCACTCTGTCAGAGGAGGTGAATGCCTCCTCCTCTATTATAGATGGGGAATGGAGGAATTCTGATAGGCATAATTAGTAATAGATAGAGATTCCTTTATCAAAGATATATCTATATCTATTTCCAAATATTATCTAATATTTAATAATAAACATTATTAAATATCATTTAATATTTAATTATTGTGCCAACAATTATCTACAAGTCACACGTGGGTTGTCGCCCCTCGGGGACCAGATGTCGTAACTTTATGGTCGTTGCACTTTGAGCCCATCTATCGCGGTCTCTGACCATATGACTGTCTACATATTCGGGGTTTCCATTTAGACCACACTATACATCTACGAACATACCCGATGATCACTTAACGTGTGGATGTTTTACGTAACAATTAATATTATTACGTGACATATGTGACATATAATATTATCATACATAACGTCCACCTTATGATTAATTCGTATAAACTTTATCAACGTGCTGCGCATTACACGTATCTCGAATTAATTCCCAACAATCTCCCACTTGGACTATGTATGTATCTTAAAGATTATATGTCACCCTTTTGAGCTCATATACCTTATGTCCTTTAGTGTGTCTTTCCTTTTCCGGTCCATCAGCAAACATTAGCAAAAGACTTAAGCCGCACATCGCCACATTGAATTAGTGACTAGTCCCTCTTAAATCATGATACTAACATTCTACTGAATGACATGGATACTGAAATGGATATGTAGTGTGGAATTAATATGCTTGGTGATCATACATATCTAATTCCAACTTGGCCCTACTTTAGCGAGATCAATAGAATTCAGAATGTATGCCGTAACTGCTTAATGTACATTACTTCTGCAGAAAAACTTTAATATAACCGAAATGTACATTATACTGTATGTCTGAAATAAACAACTTTATTGAACATAAGAAAAACCTCACAGACTCCCACTAGGATAAAACATCCTCAACTGGACTAAGACCCATACGGCTAACATGCTTGTGAAACACACCTGGTTCCACGGCCTTAGTCAAAGGGTCGGCCACAATAGAGTCTGTACTGATATGCTCAATACTGATCAGACCACTCAGAATTCTTTCTTTAACAGCCAAACATTCATCTCTATGTATTTCGCTTTAGATGAACTCTGGTTGTTATTTGAATATAGCACCGCAGCTTTACTGTCACAGTAAATCCTCATTGGAGATGAGATAGTCTCCAATACCCGCAGCTCTGTGATAAAATTGCGAAGCCATATTGCCTGATTGGATGCGTGGAAGTAAGCTACGAATTTCGCCTCCATAGTGGAGAACGCCAATAAGGTCTGTTTCGCGCTTTTCCATGAGATCGCACCTCCGGCTAAATTAAACACATAGCCCGAGGTCGATTTCATGCTATCATAGCATCCAGCAAAATCGAAATCTGTATATATAGTGATCTCTAACTTATCAGATCTCCGATACGTCAGTACGTGTTGTTTTATTTCTTGTAAATATTTCAGAACCCTCTTTGCTGCGGTCCAGTTATCCTTACTCGGATCAGAGAGGTATCTGCCTAACATTTCCGTAATGAATGTCAAGTCTGGTCGTGTACATACTTGAGCATACATTATACTCCCTACTACCGAAGCATAGGGAGTATTCCTCATTTCCAAACGTTCAAACTCTGTTTTGGGACATTGTTTTAAACTGAATTTATCTCCTCTTGCCACAGGGGTATTAAGTGGTTTACACTTATCCATGCTATACCGCTTCAACACCTTTTCGATGTATGCCTGTTGTGAGAGACCTAAGATACCTTGGGTACGATTCCTCCGTATCTCAAGTCCCAACACATATGAGGCTTCACCAAGGTCTTTCATCTCGAAATGCTTTCTCAGAAAGGCTTTGGTGTCGCTCAACATGTTTACATCGTTTGTTGCAAGCAGTATATCATCTACGTACAAGATCATGAATATGAACTTGCTCCCACTGAACTTGTGATACACGCATTCGTCAATTTGGTTTGCCTCAAAACCGAAGGAGACAACCACTTTGGCGAATTTGAAGTACCACTGTCGAGACGCTTGTTTGAGCCCATAGATAGATTTCTTTAGTCGACAAACCATGCCTTTTGAATCTCCAACCTCGAATTGAGGCGGTTGAACCATGTAAATGATTTCGTCGAGTTCTCCGTTTAGAAAACGCAGTCTTAACATCCATCTGATGTAGCTCAAGATCTAAGTGTGCCACTAAAGCCATGATTATCCGGAAGGAATCCTTCGTAGATACTGGGGAGAAGGTTTCCGTATAGTCTATGCCTTCTTTTGGGTAAACCCTTTAGCAACAAGTCGAGCCTTATATCGTTCTGCGTTGCCTTTTGAATCCCGTTTGGTTTTAAATATCCATTTGCAACCAACGGGTTTCGAACCTTTAGGCAACGAGACGACATCCCATACCTTGTTGTCGTGCATAGACTTTATTTCTTCTTCCATGACCTTTATCCACTTTTCTGAATTTCGACATTGCAATGCTTGCTGCACGTTTTTGGGATCATCGTCCAACATACCAATATCGAATTCGTGTTCTTGGAGATATACCACATAGTCACTAGGTATGGGGTTTCTCCGTTCATGAGTGGATCTCCTTAGGGGCACTT
This sequence comes from Eustoma russellianum, assembly GCA_036186865.1. Lineage (NCBI taxonomy): Eukaryota > Viridiplantae > Streptophyta > Magnoliopsida > Gentianales > Gentianaceae > Eustoma > Eustoma russellianum. The sequence continues at coordinate 686,138 of AP025072.1, read as the reverse complement.
GTTCTTGAGATACTGTAGGTTCCTGAACTGCATCAGCCGATAATTCATCGGGTTCTTCAGTAACTTCCTCAGGAACATGAATTTGTTACTGTGGAGCGTCACTACTGGGATGAGGTACCTCAGGTGCGGGTATCACTGATGCTATCTCCCCAAAAGATGGTTCGATTCGCATTTCTGTCGCATCTGAGTGTGCCTCATCTAACTCGATGATCTGCTGATGCAAATCATTCCCCCCCGGAACCAAAGTATCCTCAAGGAACTTTACTGAATTTGTCTCGAAAAACACTTTACTTGTGGTATTGTAGAATTTATACCCTCGTGACCTTTCCGAGTAACCAACGAAATAGCAACTAACTGTTTTGGTGTCCAGCTTTCTTTCATTTGGTCTGTAAGGCTTTGCCTCTGCTGGACATCCCCAAACCCTTATGTGGTTAAGGCTAGGCTTACGCTTAGTCCATAACTCATAAGGGGTCCTTATTGTTGCTTTAGTTGGTACTCAATTGAGGATGTAAGCTGCGGTTTTAAGCGCTTCTCCCCAGAGGAATAATGGTAGTGTAGTTTGACTCATCATACTACGCACCATATCCATAAGTGTACGGTTTCGTCTTTCAGCTACACCATTCATGCTTGGTGACCCAGGCATGGTGTACTGAGGGACGATTCTGTTTTCCTCTAGGTATTTAGCAAATGATCCTGGACTCTGTTCTCCTGATCCATCATATCGACCATAGTATTCACCCCCACGGTCCGATCTGACAGCTTTAATCCTTTTGTTGAGTTGTAACTCAACTTCAGCTTTAAAGGATTTGAACATGTCTATTGCTTGCGCTTTTTCCTTAATCTAGAATACGTAGCCATATCGCGAATAGTCGTCAATAAAGGTGATAAAATAAGAGTGACCATTTCGAGTAACCGGATGAAATGGGCCACTAATATCGGTATGAATCAACTCTAATGGACTATTTGCACGATTTGCTTCATATCTTCGGACTTTAGTTTGTTTTCCTTTAGCACAAAATACACACGACTCTAAGTCGGTTAAGTCTAAAGGATTGAGAATTTCTGTTTTGACAAGACGTTCTATTCTGTTTTTGGACACGTGTCCTAAACGTCGATGCCAAAGTGATCCTGAATTCTCATAGTTAATTTTGCTTTAACGTTTCGCGTTACAACATGCAAGGTTTCCTGATTTGAAGCAACATTTATCGAATAAAGTTTATCAATTTCAGACATTATACCGTGACCAATCAATCTAGAAGCATGATAAAGTTGGAAATTTACATTTCCAAAATAACCGTAATATCCACTTTTATCCAATCGATAAAACGAAATAAGATTTCGTTTAAACGATGGCACTACAAAAGTGTCATGTAAATCTAGATAGAAACCGGATGTCAACAGCAATCTGAAATGCCCGATGGCTTCAACCTTTATGCCGCTGCCATTTCCCCAATAGACATATCTTTCATCGTCTCTTGGTTTTCTATGGCTTAGGCAACCTTGCATAGTCACAGATAAGTGAGTCGTGGCTCCCGTATCGACCCACCAAGTGGCTATATCCGAAACAAAATTAACTTCAGAACAAACTAAGAATGTACCCTTTTTCTTGAGACAAGATATATAACCGGTACAATTCTTCTTTAAATGTCCTTCCTTATTGCAAAAGAAACAAGTCATGATTTTGGGTGTGTCAGTAGTAGGCACCCCCTTTTCCTTTTGACTTGCCTTTTGCACAGTAACCATTTCCGCAGCTTTGCATTTCTTACCACCGAAATTGGTGGCGACAGCATTCATAACTTTATGCACCCTTATGCTGTCGATTCCACGGTACTGTTTCGAGCAAAGTTTCTTTAAGAGATTGCCTACCTCGGCTTTCTCATTCTTTACATATCTTTGCTCGAGATCGGCTAAAAATTCCTTAGCCGTCGTGGACTCAGAAACGTGTCCCCTGAAGCATTTGGGGATAGTCTTTTGCATGATCATAAGACACATGCGATTTGATCGTAGCCAGCGTGTCATGTGAGATTTTTCCTCACTGGTAGTTTCGTCTGTTAGCACAGCTGGACGATCTATCTGTAACGCATTGTCTAGATCACCAATCCCCACAAAGATCTCAAATTGATCTTTCCATTGCTTATAGTTTGAACCGTTCATTGTAGGAATATCCTTAATGTTAGACATTATTGCTGAAAAGCAAACAAGAAACGGACTTAAATACACAACACGTGTAATCTTTAAACTGCATACAAACCAAAATATCAAAATAGAACCCCGATTCCATCTACCAATTGTCTTCCAATATTGGGGCTCTTTGGAGTCATCCCAATACCTTCCAACAATTGGGTGTAGTGGTCAATATGACGGCTCTCCAAGCACGAGTTAACCACCTTCCTTTGGGCCGATGAGTTAACCTATGCTTTTAAAGCTTCGCCGCCGGCCCTATTTGGGTCCACTACCATGCTCATATGTGTTTTCGACAATCACACCTTCCTTTGGGCCGGTCAATGACTGCCTCCAACACATACATGCCCTTCACGATCATAACAAATATAGTGGCGATGATATGATTGCCGCACTTTAAGGGGATCATATTAAAGCCCTACATTTGCTAAGTCGCGTAACTTTATGGTTCTAAATGATCCGCAGTTTCCTGACTGACCCTTTTGCACGTACCGTGCATACTTAACCCCAACATCCGTTTTGTTTTACTTAAACCAATTCGAACTAGCTTGATTCCCTTTACGGCTCAAATAAGAACCACCTTGAACCAAGCTCAGTTCAATTTACGGTATAAGAAAACAATATCTTTATCAATCAATTTAACAAGTGATATAACCTTATGATGGGTCACATTGAGTGTGAAGTGAACCGATTCAGTAATACCCACTTGCCATAAGGGTGTATTACCATTTCACATAATTTCCAGGCCACCGGTGGAGTCACAATGGTCTCGCTTAAGTACCGGCTTTCTTAGACAAAACTATGTGTACGGTGTTTTTTTTATTACAACTCAATGAGTCATCTATCACGAGTATAAACCGCATTGATTGATAAGTGTTGGTTAATTCAGTCAACTTAGCCCATCGAATTAACTTGGTTGAACTCGGTCAAACCGGGTCAAGCAAGATTCGGATCCTTATTGGGTTAAGTTCCTTAACTTTATTTTATTTATTTATTAACATGCATAAACATAAGGCATAAATAAATAAATAACTGCATATATATAAACAAAATAATGCAATAACCGGAAATTAAACTTAACACTTGATTATTATTATTTTGGATTTCTTTAAAATAATAATAATAATAATAATAATTTATTATTATTATTATTACTATTTTCCTTAACAATCTTTAAATAATAACAATAATAATCAAATTATTATCATTATTATTTACTTTTTTTCCTTTAAAAGAACTTTAAAATAATAATAATAATAATTACTTATTATTATCACTATTTTTCTTTAATAATAATAACAATAATAATCAAATATCATCATTATTATTATTATTTTCTTTAAAAGGAGACTTTAAAATAATAATAATAACAACAATTTGTTATTACTACTATTTTCCTGAAAGTAAACTTTAAATAATAATAATAATTATTATTATTATTTACTTTATCCAAAATAATAACAATACACACATAAATAACAAAAACTAAAATTAAAAAGGACTGGGGCGCGGGTCGGGTCGGGTCAAAGCCGCCCGGCCCATTTTCTGAATTTCCTTTTTTTTTTTAATTCAAATAGACGTTTGGGCCGAAGCCCCATTCTGATCCTGGTCTGAAATCTGAATTGGCCCTTTTTTTTTTCTAAAATACTGAAGTGGGCCGAAGCCCTTCTGAAATAGCCCCGATCCAATGCCCCAAATCTGGAATACACAAGCCCCTTTTTTTTTATTAAACCTTTTGGGCCGAAGCCCTATTCTGAAACAGGGCCGGACCCTATTGAGAAGGGATCCGGCCCGAAACCGGATAGCTGCCAGCCTGGAGTCCAAACCTTTTAACCCCCTTTTTTTTATTTTAATCCGAATTGGGCGGAAGCCCTTTCTGAAACTGATTAGGGACCGCCTCAGTAAGCCTGCCAGTGGAGAAGCAGAATCCAGCCTGCCAGAAGAGACCGGATGCAGCCCGCCAGGCAGAGGCCCGAGTTCGCCAGAAACCAAGGCCAGGAGCAAAAAATTCTCCTGGTTTTCCACAAGCGGGGGTCGAACTCCTGACCTATAGGAAGAAGTCTGAAGCGCTGGCCAGTAGACCAGCTGCCCTTCTGTGACTTGTAAAGGGCGCCATATAATTATATATTTATAGCGACGGAATCCAGAAAATTTAAAGATTCCTAAAATTTCGGCGGCAGGTTTTGAAACGATGACCTCTCCATACGTGAATTGCGGGGCAAACCATCAGGCGAGAAGGCCTTTTGTCCAGTCTTAGGGGATCCAATTTATTTATTTTAAAACCAGAACTCCACCAGAATAATTAAAAAACGGTGGAAATTTAAAAAAAAAGCGATTTTTTTTTGACCCTAAAAATTTCCGTTTTCCCAGTGTGAACAGATTAACATAATAAATAACTGATTCGATTAGGCCTGCTCTGATACCACTTGTTGGATTTAATTTAATAAATCCCTGAATAGGACCGTTTAATCGAATCAATGAACAAAGTAACAAAATGCGGAAAATATACCTTGCTCCATTGCCGTTGTTAATCTGATCACGTACACTGCAACTGCTCCGGCTGATGAAGAATCTGGCGTGATCCAAGGATTCACGACCTCCCACCAATTGTTGATACACCCCTTGACTGGTTTCAACAATTCACTGCGCATTACGTGACATATGTGACATATAATATTATCATACATAACGTCCACCTTATGATTAATTCGTATAAACTTTATCAACGTGCTGCGCATTACACGTATCTCGAATTAATTCCCAACAATCTCCCACTTGGACTATGTATGTATCTTAAAGATTATATGTCACCCTTTTGAGCTCATATACCTTATGTCCTTTAGTGTGTCTTTCCTTTTCCGGTCCATCAGCAAACATTAGCAAAAGACTTAAGCCGCACATCGCCACATTGAATTAGTGACTAGTCCCTCTTAAATCATGATACTAACATTCTACTGAATGACATGGATACTGAAATGGATATGTAGTGTGGAATTAATATGCTTGGTGATCATACATATCTAATTCCAACTTGGCCCTACTTTAGCGAGATCAATAGAATTCAGAATGTATGCCGTAACTGCTTAATGTACATTACTTCTGCAGAAAAACTTTAATATAACCGAAATGTACATTATACTGTATGTCTGAAATAAACAACTTTATTGAACATAAGAAAAACCTCACATATTCTTGTTAGCTCAGGCATGTCATCGCTTAATTACCAGAGATATGCAAAAGAGAATGACATAATAATCTCAACAGGATTGTATCAAAAGACCTCTATATGGTTTGGACGAGTTTCACTTCTGAAAAAAGCTCAAACAACTTAGTCTGTAAACCAAGTTTTTCGCAGTTTGTATGTTACCTATCAACTTTTGATTTGGATTTTCTCGTGAGGATACAAACAAAATAAAAAACAGAAAATACACAATCCAGTTGTCATAATGTCTAATGTATTTTTGATGGGAAGAAGAAAACCCCAGAAAAACCTATTTGTGAATCTTTAGATGTGTGTCTTTAAGTAAATTCATCCGACAAGGTATCTTGTAATCGGAACATTTACATAAGACTTTCCATTGCACTGCCGTCTTTAATTGTTTCCTCCTTCCCAGACCAACTCTTCTAATTTCTTTAATTGAAACCCCCTATTCTCCATCCTATTACTCCCAAAAAAAAAAAAAAAATTTATCCGTCTTCTTCCTCAACATTACCTTTTACTTCTTTGCATGAGACAATTCTTTCTACAGATTTATTACTCTTTGATCTGAACGCTTCCATCTCCTCTTGGGAGCATCGAACAGATATAGCCGACAGAGAAACTGTATTTTCCGGAACAGTGATTACAAGTGTTAGAAAAACAAAGATCGATGAATGAGGAAGTGTTTTTCTTCATTGCTTTGTTTCAGTATAGTACACGTATAAATAGTGTAACTCCCCTCCCTATCTATGGCAGTTACATGATTTGAGGAATTCAAATCTCCCTAATCACAGCAATCAAATTAAATACAATCTTATCCTATCTAATCTTTACAAATCAAATCAAATCTTTACAAATCAAATTATCTATTCTAACACTCCCCCTCAAGTTGGGTAATATAGTCTTTAATCCCCAACTTGCACACGACTTCATTAAAGATCCTCCCGTTAACAGCTTTAGTAAGTATGTCTGCAAGTTGATCCTCCGATCTTACAAAAGGCAACTCGATGACCCCTTCTTCTAATTCACCATGAAGAAATGCATTTTTCACGTCGAACTGATATAGAGGCCAATCTCTGTTTGCAGCTAAAGAGAATATTACTCGGATTGTGTCAATCTTGGCTACCGGTGAGAAGGTCTCTTCATAGTCGATCACATATGTCTGCGTATACCCTTTTGCCACCAATCTGGCTTTGTATCTATCAATAGATCCATCAGCCTTATATTTGATTGTAAATACCCATTTGCAGCCCACTGGTCTTTTTTCTTCTGGGAGCATACACTTCTCCCACGTTTCATTTTTCAATAGCGCTTCCATCTCGACTTCCATAGCTGCCTGCCACTTTTTGCTGTTTTTGGCTTCCTGTACTGTTCAGGAAACGGATTCTGAGTATGTTAATAAGACCTGTCCCTGTCCTGGAGTAATTGGATATCTGGTAGATCTCCGATTCTGTTCTGGAGAGTACCTTTCTGGTGGAACTCCCCTGTTTCTCCGTGGCGGAAGTACTCGTTCCTGTCTCTCATGAGGTACATCAGTACTTTGATTTTCATATACAGTAGGAGGGGTATTATCAGTAGAGGAAATACTTACCTCTTGAAGAACATACTCCGGAGGAGATGTCTCAGGAATAGGTACAGTCGCTTTGGTTTCTACTTCGTTGTTTGAAGTCAGCTCGGCGGCGCCACCCGCCTGCTCATGTTGGCCAACTTCACGACAGTCAAGACTATGTAACCACTCAAAGGAGGATGGCTCACCCTTAGACTCCCCCTGAGCCCCGACTTGAGATGCAAAGTAGTAATCAGATTCGATAAAGGTACAATCCATCGTCACATGTAGCTTACAAGACAAAGGATTATAACAACTGTAGCGCCCCGACCCGGACAGCGGAATCCGAACCGGTGCACCCGTCGTAGCTTACTGAGAAGACTACAAGACGTCTCATCTCTCGATTACACATCATCAATGACGTCAGAGAAATAAGTGCGGAAACACGTAACTCACGGATCTAAACCATCAAAGGTGAATTTCAAAGTATAACGTAATTACAAATGAGCATCATAAAAGCCAACTAAATCCTCAAACGAATGAAAGAAACTGAACAAATGCCAGCAGCCTCATCTAACTCCCAATATGTCTCTAATTATCCCATTCAGCCCACTCGCCATCGTCCTCTATGAAGATCATATCGTAGCTAGGCTCATCTGCAATGACAAGGTAGTACCCTTAGCAAAAAATGCTAGCAAGTAACCCGCTTATAAGACATACGAGACCATCACATGGCAAGACATGAGTAATATATAGTTCAGGGGTAATGGGGCACATGTATTGTATACATTCAAGAGTATATATTTAACAATACAAGTACGTAAAACAACAATTCCTAACCATTAACAATTAACAATCATTCAAGTCACATAGCAATCATCCCAACTGACTCACGTGATGCATGACAAAATATGCACTACACTACACAGTCACAAATGCATGAGCAATTTCTTTTCAAAACAGTGCAATGCGTGTCACAATGTCCGGTCACATAACTTTATACCCTGTAACGCACCTCGGCTTACATTTCCATCCCGATTAACGTTACAGACAACTTTATACCCTGTAATGCACCTCGGCTTATATTTCCATCCCGATTAACATTACAGCCAACTTTATACCCTGTAACGCACCTCGGCTTATATTTCAAACCCGATTAACGTTACAGACAACTTTGTGTCCTATAATGCACCTCGGCTTATATTTCCATCCCGATTAACATTATAGGCCATCTTCGCAAACCTGTGCCGAAGCACAGCTCTTTTCAAAACAATATGCAAATGCAAGTGCCATGATGCAAGACTCCTCGTTTCAAACACATTCTTTGTTCATATAATCAATTCAAGTTCACATATTCAATTCACATTCAATATCACTCAACCACACGAGATTCCCCTCCCTTACACATCAATGCTCATGCTTCACGCTAGGTCGTCAACGCTTAACCTTGATTCTAAAATTCCCAAACCAATGTGAGAACTCCTACCATCCTCCATTGAACTCTATAAAACTCGTACATTCATTTCCTAACCCTCCTAAGTCATCCACGTTGAAATCCGATTCGAATACCCTTCAAAATTCTCCAAGTTTGATTCACCATCCTAAATCATGTTCCCATGACTTAGACTAACCTCAATCAGGTCCTAAGAAGTCTTTAAGGTCACCCAAAGGGTCCCCTAACTTCCCTCTTTCTTCCCTTATTCTCCCACAAAACTGGTGGACATCATACCCTCACATCGATCGATCGATGTCCATCAGAGAACATCGATCTCTCACCCCTTCCTACATCGATCGATCGATGTCCATCAGAGGACATCGATCTCTCAACTCCCTTTACATCGATCGATCGATGTCCATCAGAGGACATCGATCTCTCAACTCTTTTCCACATCGATCGATCGATGTACTTCATCCCCTCACATCGATCGATCGATGTCCACGATTCCAGAACAGAAACTTTGCGGTTTGTGCAAAAACTGCAGAACCCTAACTCCAACTGATCCCAAAATCCATTCCAATCAATACAAGCCTAATCCCTGCTATAATCTCATGCTTAAACTACAGATTGAACGCTATACACATAACTAACAAAGATCCAAGCCTAGAACTCAATTATCCCAACCTTATCAATCCAAAGATTTCACCTCTCACCCTCAATTTCCACACAACAATGGAATCACAGTAAGAAGGGGATTCAAGGGGTCGGGATTCGCACGATTTCACGAAGTCAACAACAACAAAACGATTTCCAACATATAGTGGCCAAAACATCAAAACCAAAGCACATCAATCACATATAGATTCACAGAAAGAAACTACTGCATGGTGATCCATTTAGATATCAAAAATAGGCCATTTCTTTCACAAATCGTAAGAACTTATAAGATGATTACTTGCCTTTGATTACTCGAGGAAGAATGAAGAGCAGACGGAGATTGGATTGCAGACCTTGAAGTGGCCTTGATTTAGGGTTGAGGAGGGAGAGGAGATTGTTCAATGGGCAATGGCGGTGGTTTTCTCATGAGTAATGAGAAAACTGACATCCTGTTAGTTTTTATATGGAAAGGGGAAAATTTAGAGTTTCTAAATTATATCCTATTTTCTTATTTATCTTAAAGGATAAATCTTTAATATTTAATTGAATACTAATTAATTCCAATATTTAAACTCTCAATTAATTCCCATTAATCCTATTACTTAATTCGAAATTCATTTCCGTTGACCGTCATTAATCTCATCTAATTCCTTCTTTATCTTTTAATTACTCTACGGAGGGTGCAGGGCATAACATTCCACCCCCCTTACAAAAAGTTTCGTCCTCAAAACTGGCGTACCTTATTGGAATAGCTGTGGATATAGCTCCTTCATTTGCTCCTCAAGCTCCCACGTGGCTTCACGCTCCGTATGGTTACTCCATTGAACTCTGACATACGGAATGATGCGTCTGCGTAGGAATTGATCTTTTCTATCCACAATCTTCATTGGATGTTCTTTATAAGTGATATCCTCCTTAACATCCAACGGTTGAGCTTCAAGGATATGGTTCGGGTCCGATACGTATTTTCTTAGTTGGGACACATGAAATACGTTGTGGACTTGTGACAAATTCGGAGGCAAGGCTAACCGATATGCCCTTTCTCCAACCTTGCCAAGCACTTCGTATGGGCCAACATATCTATGGCTTAACTTGCCCTTCATTCCGAACCTTGCAACTCCCTTGGTGGGTGAAACTCGTAGATAGACCTTTTCACCTTCCTCAAACTCCAGGGGTCGTCTTTTAGTATCGGCCCAACTCTTATTACGATCTTGAGCCACCCTTAGCCTCTCCCTTATCACTTTCACCTTCACAATTATTTGTTCCATCAATTCTGGTGCAGTGATTGTCCTTTCCCCAACTTCATCCCAACAAACCGGGGACCTGCACTTACGTCCGTATAAGGCTTCAAATGGCGCCATGCCAATTGCATTGTGATAGCTGTTATTGTATGAGAACTCCATCAACTTCAGCATGCTATCCCAGTTTCCTTTGAAGTCCAAGGCGCATGCTCTCAACATATCCTCCAAGGTTTGGATAGTTCTCTCGGATTGTCCATCCGTTTGAGGGTGGTATGCAGTACTCATTCTTAACTCGGTACCCATTGCCTTCTGGAATGCCCTCCAAAACTTAGAAGTGAACTTGTGATCACGGTCCGACACAATGCTGACTGGGACTCCATGCAAGCTCACAATTTTATCCACATAGGTGTTGGATAGTTTCTCATACGAGGTACCATGTGGCATGGCTATGAAATGGGCTGTCTTTGTCAAACGGTCTACAATCACCCAAATCATCTCATTTCTATTTCTGGCCTTGGGTAGTCCCATCACGAAGTCCATAGTCACGTGCTCCCACTTCCATTCTGGAATCTCTAGTGGCTTCATTAAACCACCAGGTCGTTGATGTTCAGCTTTAACTTGTTGACATACCAAACACCTCTCAACATACTCCGCTATAGATCTTTTCATCCCCATCCACCAATAGTTTCCTTTGAGGTCCTTATGCATCGTGGTGCTGCCGGAGTGGATGGATAACCTTGAATTATGAGCTTCGCGTAGCAACTCCTTTCGAAGCTCATCAGGGTTAGGTACACACAACCTATTCTGAAACCATAAACTTCCATCTTCTCGCAATTGGAAATCCTTTACTGGTTCCATAGTCAATTTGTCGCGGATTTCTATTAGCGCTGTGTCACCATACTGTGCCTATTTGATTCTGTCCACCAAGTCTGGGCTGATAGATAAAGCCGTAAGAACATTCGCCACTGAGTCCACCACTGCGAGGTCAAACTCCTCAATCTCTGTTTCCAATGGGGACTGTCTTGCGTGGCTAGACTTTCTGCTCAATGCGTCCGCCACTCTGTTGGCCTTACTCGGATGATAATTGATGGTTAAGTCATAATCTTTAAGTAACTCCAACCATCTTCTCTGTCGAATATTTAGCTCCTTTTGCGAGAATAGGTATTTCAAGCTCTTATGATCAGTGAACACCGCACACTTTTCTCCATACAAATAGTGTCTCCAGATCTTAAGAGCAAATACCACAGCAGCGAGCTCCAAGTCATGCGTCTGGTAGTTCTGCTCATATGGTTTCAATTGTCTTGACGCGTACGAATTAACTCGTTCATTTTGCATCAAGACACAACCTGTAAGCAGAAAGTTAATTTAAGACTAGCATATGTATATACAATGCATTAATTGTAATGATGTACATACCTAGCCCTTTCTTGGATGCGTCACTATAGATCACGAAACCGTCGGTGCCGGAGGGTTGTGCCAACACCGGGGCCGTGGTCAATCTCTTCTTGAGCTCAATAAAGCTCTGCTCGCATTCAGCAGTCCATTCGAACTTAGTCTTCTTTTGCGTAAGTCGGCTCAACGGAACTACTATCGTTGAGAATCCCTCAACGAACTTCCTGTAGTAGCCTGCCAAGCCTAGAAAGCTTCTCACTTCAGTCACATTTGTAGGTCTTGGCCATTCGGTGATGGCTTCTACTTTATTAGGATCCAAAGAAATCCTATCCTCCGAGATCACGTGACCGAGAAAGGCTACACTCCTTAGCCAGAACTCACACTTGCTGAATTTGGCATATAGCTTTTGTTGTCTCAAAATTTGCAGCACTGCTCTTAAGTGTTCAGCATGAGCTTGCTCGTCGGGGGAATAGACCAAAACGTCATCGATGAATACTACTACAAACTGATCCAACTGCTCTCGGAACACAGTATTCATCAAGTCCATAAAAGCGCTGGGGCGTTGGTCAATCCGAAAGGCATCACTAGGAATTCGTAATGCCCGTATCGAGTCCAAAAAGCCGTTTTAGGTATGTCTCCAGCTTTCACAAGCAGCTGATGATACCCCTAACGAAGGTCAATCTTTGAAAACCAGCAAGCTCCCTTTAGCTGATCGAATAAATCCTCAATCATTGGCAAGGGATATTTGTTCTTGATGGTAATCTTATTCAGTTCTCGGTAATCAATGCACAACCTCATACTGCCATCTTTCTTCTTTACAAATAGAACTGGAGCTCCCCAAGGGGATACACTGGGGCAAATCAATTTCTTGTCTAACAACTCTTGAAGTTGTCCCTTAAGCTCTTTGAGTTCAGCTGGAGCCATCCTATAGGGTGCCTTAGATATAGGCTCGGCTCCGGGAATCAAATTGATCTCGAACTCTACTTCTCTCGATGGCGGCACTCCCGGTAAGTCATCCGGAAATATGTCCTTGAATTCATTAATCACCGGTATCTGATCTATAGAGGGAACTTCCTGCTTCGCATCTACTGCATACATCATAAATCCCTCTGCTCCTTTCTGTAAGGCTTTAAAAGCCTTAATCGCCGTCAAGTATATCTTCTTTGGGGCTTTTGTTAACTTGACGTTTCCTTGTACCGTTATTTCATTCATCTCAGGGTTCTTAACAGTCACTTGTTTAAGTTTGCAGTCAATATTTGCATGATTCTTGGTCAGCCAATCCATGCCCAATATAACGTCGAAATCCTTCATCGGAATGGGAACCAGTGTCACCGAAAACAACTTCCCATTCAACTCCAATTCACAATCTTTGTACTAGTGGTGAGAAACCAGTATCAACACTTATTAGCATTCAGCAATTCCCAAAAGTAAGTACTGAAGGCCCATATGCGTTGTACAAGGTGAAATTCGTACGCTAAATAAAGTAACATTTGTTGATTAAATTTTATCGCGCTCGCACACACCCATCCCAATCAAACTTACATATCGGATCACATATTTAGACCTAAAGATCAACTTAGGGTGAAATCATAACTTAAGACTCTACATGTCATAACCTAGGTCTCCAAGGTAGATCTGAAGCCTAGGTTCTGATACCACCAGTAGCGCCCCGACCCGGACAGCGGAATCCGAACCGGTGCACCCGTCGTAGCTTACTGAGAAGACTACAAGACGTCTCATCTCTCGATTACACATCATCAATGACGTCAGAGAAATAAGTGCGGAAACACGTAACTCACGGATCTAAACCATCAAAGGTGAATTTCAAAGTATAACGTAATTACAAATGAGCATCATAAAAGTCAACTAAATCCTCAAACGAATGAAAGAAACTGAACAAATGCCAGCAGCCTCATCTAACTCCCAATATGTCTCTAATTATCCCATTCAGCCCACTCGCCATCGTCCTCTATGAAGATCATATCGTAGCTAGGCTCATCTGCAATGACAAGGTAGTACCCTTAGCGAAAAACGCTAGCAAGTAACCCGCTTATAAAACATACGGGATCATCACATGGCAAGACATGAGTAATATATAGTTCAGGGGTAATGGGGCACATGTCTTGTATACATTCAAGAGTATATATTTAACAATACAAGTACGTAAAACAGTAATTCCTAACCATTAACAATTAACAATCATTCAAGTCACATAGCAATCATCCCAACTGACTCACGTGATGCATGACAAAATATGCACTACACTACACAGTCACAAATGCATGAGCAATTTCTTTTCAAAACAGTACAATGCGTGTCACAATGAATAGTGTGTTCATCAAGTATGGATATTTTATGGATATTTTTCGTTTTGGAGTGCAACCAATACTTGGATGTGTTCTTTAGAAAGAATAAAGACTTGCAAGAAAGTAAAGGACATAAATATGTATAGAGGTTCAAGTCAAATGACTCTACTCCTCTACCTTCTTGATTTTTCACAAGAAGGATTTTGAAAAGGAGATTGTTATTTCTATGGGGGAAACAACAATCAAAAACAAAATCCAACAAGTTGGAAAACTAGGCAACACGCCTAGACCACAACCGAGAATTCTAACCCTTTGAAGTCTAGCCTCCAAAGATCTTCTTTGCCCTCAAAGAAATCTTGTAGGGAGAATAGTGCACCACAACACTATCAACTAACCCTTCAAAGTCTAGAAAACTCAAAACAAGAAGCACCCTTGCTCCTTGACCAACAATCTGCACAGCCTCTCACAATCTTCACTCACTAAGAAGAAGACTCTTCTTCTTTTACAACACAACTCTCAACAATAAAGTAAAATGTCCAAGATTACAACTATTTTCAGAGCTTGAAACTTGAGAGAAATTTGAGAGCATCAATGGTAGAAAGTTGGAGAAGAAGAGAAGAAACCCTTCTTTTATCTCTCTTTTCAATTCTTCCCGTTTGAAAGCCTCTGCAGTGCCAATAATGGGCTTTGGCATCTTGTGATGGTACTTCATCATCATTTGAGATCATCCCTTGACATGTAGCAAAAAGACTTCAAAAAGAAAGCCAAGAATGGAAATCTGGCATTATCAGGTTTGAAGGAGAACCTGTGAAAAATAGCACGAAAAGAAGAGGGTACAAAGAGTCAACTGATGTTAGAATTGAAGCAAAAAGACCTTTGTAACGTTAGTCACATGAAGCGCCTAATGTGTTTAATGAACAGACGTTCGAAGTGACATCGAGCGCTTAATGTGGAAATGAACTGGCGTTCGAAGTCACATTAAGCGCCTTATATGGGCAGCTGAAGGCGTTCGAAGTCACATGAAGCGCCTAATGTTACCCTTCATGCTTGTTCGAACTAAATCTGACATTTTCTCAGAAAAAGTACTTGGGTGTACGTGCCCATTCTGGGAAAAAGTACTTTTGACTTGGTGGACCACTTGAAGCGCCTAATGTAGGCGTTCGAAGTGTTCGCACTTTTCATCAGAACACATGAAACGCCTAGTGTAGGCGTTCGAAGTATTCTGACTTCCATACACTTCACATGAAGCGCCTAATGTAGGCGTTCGAAGTGTACGCACATCCAGCCACTTCACATGAAGCGTCTAATGTAGGCGTTCGAAGTGTACTGGATTCCACTAAGTCACATTAAGCGCCTAAAGTGAGTGTTCGAAGTATACTGACTTCCAACACACAACATGAAGCGCCTAATCTATCGTTCCAAGTGCCAAACATGTGCAAATCATCAAAACTCTAACATATTCTAACAACAAAGACATGGATTTTGACGAGTATTGAAGCCACCCACCCCCGCTAAACAAAAAAACAAAGGGACGGGACACTATGTCTCCTAGGCCTTTAAGTTGACCCGGGAGAGGGGGAAAAAGAATGATTCTGAAGATGTGAAAGCATCAAATACCTACAAATAAGATAAAAATCATATGACTAGATCAAAATGATAATTAAGTTGTTTCGTGCATGGGAGCTGAAAATTACAGATTCCCAATTAATATAAAACCCTAAGTTTCATTTTGTATTTATTATTGTAAATTCATAGGATTATGGGGGTAACATCAACTTTCACATGGTATAAGCACTATACCTCTCTGATTTCAATATTAAGAGACTTCACATCAGTGTGTAACTAATTGGCATTGGTTGATTTCTTTAAACGTCACTAATAAAATCATGCATACATATTACGGTTTTCTTCACATTAATGGGTTCCCGTTTTCCAAACTCAATATTAGAATTCTTTGCATATAAAATTTACTAATATACAAAATTGTTACATATTATTGACATAAAATAAATAACATACTTCACAGCACACATTTCAGTTTATAAACTTTGTCATGTTACGTTACAGGTACCGTGGCACCATAAATATAAATTTTAGAATGGCTTAAAACAAATATAATTATTTGTTGTTTCTTAATAAAATACATATGAGTACGGATCAGATAAAAGATTTGGTTGAAATATCTTATTCGATTAAGGTTTTTTTTTTCATTATGAGACAATTATATAGTGATTTTTGTCCCCCAGAATTAGACAATTAGTAATTTTTCCGAATTAAATATATTATTTTCATTTGATGTGCCTCCACTAATCTATAAACTACTCCCTCCGTCTCAATCAATAGTCTACTATTCTTTTTTGAGATGTCTCAAAATATTGTCCATATCCTATAATAATTCATAAACTTATTTGTGGTTCCAATATTATTTTTATAAACAGCTAATCAACGTAATGTATTAATAATAAGAACACATTACGTTATAGGTAAAAATGAAAGTGAGATAATTTTAACTACAAAATAATACATTAAATGATGTCTTTTTAAAAAATTATATTTTCTAAACTGTACTATCATTTTGAAACGAAGGGAGCAATTCATATGCACAATTTTACTTGACTCAAACATTACGAAAATAAATAATAAATAATTCTTGTTATGTCAAATTTTCTTGTCAGCCCATGTCATTATCAGACAAGTTCCTAGTTGCCTCCAAAAAGGGCAAGATCTCCTAACATATCTATCTTATATATTAACTCATCCAATATGCAAAATATATAATTTCTAGGGCTGAATTAGAAATACATGACACATTCTCATTGGATAGACGGGAGAAATTGCCACGAAATTTAATCTACCATCCCCCCACCCCCACCACACATACCATCATTGCAGAAGAGATTCTTTTCTTTTATGCTCCCAATGCATAATCCAGTTGGTACTCGGGTTAAGAATTGCCACAAAGAAGTCATGAGTTCGAATCCAGGGACGCGCATAGTGTGGGTGTTTCTCCGCTGCTAGGCCAAAGGTCTGGTTTGTGGGGGTCACCTTGTGTGGATAACTGCGTAAGATCTCACCCAATCTAGGAGGCTGTTGGGCTCTTGATTTACATACTCCACACAACTCATACAGTGGGAGGCCCTTGGATTGGGATTCAACCTTTTATATAGCGCCCCGCTCCCGAGCCCTAACATCGGGAACAGTGCACCCGCCGTATCTCACTAAGGAGAATACAAAGCGTCGAATCAATCTCTTACTTGTCAAAGATGACGTAGAAATTTTTTCGCGGAAACGTAAACCATATCATATATTAAACTCCAATAACCGTCATTACATTGCTAAATAAAAATTCCGGAAATAAAATAGTAAAGTAGTGTGTGGAAATCCTCAAAATATAAATAAGAACAAAACAGCTGCAGCGTCCCCTCATATCCTAGCCGCAGCTCTCAACCTGCCCACTCTGCTATGTCCGTCCCGTCCTTAATGAAGATATGTTCGTAGTCCTCATCCGGCTCACCTGGGAAGTAGGGGTGAGTGACAGAAATCACCCAGTAGATGCCCGCCTCAAACAAATACAAAACGTACATACCGAAATGATATAGCCACATAGCACATAAACATGATATAACACATAGCACATAACATGATATAACACATAGCACATAAACATAAGATAACTTGCATAAGATAAAGTAAATGCGGTAAGTAAAGCACTCCACCTAGAAATGCGCAAGTACGTGATGCATGCTCAATTAACGTGTCACACGCAACAAGAATCATGTCATGCAATATGCCCTAGACCTATATCCAATGCATGATCCCGGGATTGACTGGATGCCTGTAGCCCGTGCACTACAATCCACCCTTGCGGATGCCCGTGGCCCGTACACCACGATCCACCCCAACCGATGCCCGTGGCCCGTGCACCACGATCCACCATAACCAAGTATCCATGGCCCGTACACCATGATCCATCATAATCACATACTCATGGCCCGTACACCATGGTCCTCTCCACTCGAGCGTCTGAGACCTGTACATCTCAGCCCACTCCCAATGCAATGCACGTGCCATGAATGCAACAACAAAATCGCCTGGGGCACGTACGCCCATCCTCACCAACTCCGGCACTCAACACTAGTCGTCTGGGGCCCGTACGCCCATCTTCACCATCTCCGGCACTCAATATTTGGCTTCATAAAATTTACGAATATTGGAAAATGGTTATTTAGCATTCCTTTTATTTTTCCTTAGCTTGTACTAATTTTCTAGAATTTTCTACTAATTTTCCCTTATTTAATCCTATTTATTATTAATTATTTTTAATTACTTACATTTGTCAAAATTCAGAAACTAAGTGAAAATAATTTAATTTTAAACTTTTATATTTTCTGGAATTTATTTGGAATTTTCTGATATTTAATTATATTTTTCTGATATTTAAAATGATTTATTTATTTTTTCTAATTTCCAGAAAACAATTTATTAAATTAAAACAAAATTTATTTACTTTTTACTGGCCGGGTCAGACCCGGCCCGCCATCGCTTCTGGCCTGGCCTGCGGTCCCCGGCCCGTTCTGCTATCCCCCCCTTTTTTTTAATATATTAGAGAATTGGGTCGGCCTGCCTTCGGTCTGGCCCGCTGGCCATCCGGCCCGGCCCGTTGGCCGGCCGCCCATAAATTTTTTTTATAGTAAACGTAATTGGGCCTGGTCCTGCAGTCGCGACCCGTTAAGACCCGGCCCGGTCCGCTGCGCCACAGGCCAGCCCGGTCCGCTGCACCCTTTTCCTTTTTTTTGATTTTTCCCAGCCGGCGCGTGCACCTCACGCCCGGCGCGTGAGAGCCACCGTCAGCCGCTTCCGGCGGTGCGTGTGGCACACGCGCCACCCGTCCCGCCGATTTTTGATTTCTGAATCCGTTTTTTCTCTATTTTCAGGCTATTTAGACTTGTTTTAAGGCCAAAACAATTTTTTTTTCTTTTTAAAACTTCTCTAAGTATGGAAATTCTTAACCTTTTGGGTTGATTCAAGAGTATCCCCATTCTAATCCAATCCTACCACCCAATTCATAAGCATACAAGTACATGGCAGCAATTAAACAACTATCTCATGCTTTTTTTTCCAATCATAACAAACACAATCAAATATTTAAACAAATAAAAAGCAAAGCATCACATAAAATATATCATCAAGCATGCATGGATCATACCCATTTGAGGGGAAAGAGGCACCTACCTCGATTAACGATACCAATAAATTCGACGGACTAAGATTTGGGTTCGGGGCCTCGCCTTCCTTCTTCTTCTTCTCTCTTTTTTTTCTCTTCTCCCTAGCCGTGCGTGTGTGTGTCGTTTGGGTGATATGCGTGTATGTGTATATAGGATGGGGGAGTTAGGGTAGATTTTTAGGTTTTCCCATTTGATTTTGGTTTAGGTTTCCTAATGTGATTCTAATACTATTAGTTTATAGTTATCTTTATTATCATCATCACTTTTTTTATTATTATCATTATTATTATTATTATTATTATTATTATTATTATTATTATTATTATTATTTGGTAACATTAAAGTATACATATATCTACTATATATATATATATATATATATATATATATATATATATATATTTCCGGCCATAACATCCTACCCACCTTACAAAAAGTTTCGTCCTCGAAACTTGACGTACCTTATTCGAAAAGTTGTGGATATCTCTGTCGCATTTGCTCCTCAAGCTCCCAAGTCGCCTCGCGCTCGGTGTGATTGGTCCATTGCACTTTGACATAAGGGATGACTCGATGCCTCAACACTTGGTCCTTGCGATCCACTATTCTGATAGGAGTCTCCTCATACGTAATGTCCGGTCGGATCCTCAACGGTGGCGCATCCAAAACATGGCTCGGGTCCAGAACATATTTCCTCAACTGAGAAACGTGAAATATGTTGTGAACTTGACCCAAGGCAGGGGGTAATGCTAATCAATAGGCCAGCGTACCAACCCTCTCGGGTACCTCATAAGGGCCAATGTAGCGAGGCTTCAGTTTACCCTTTATACCGAATCGCGAAACCCCCTTCGTAGGTGACACTCTCAAGTAAACCTTCTCGCCCACGTCAAATTCTAGTGGACGTCGTTTCGAATCGGCCCAACTCTTGCTTCTGTCTTGAGCAACCTTTAGTCTATCTCGTATCAACTTTACTTTCTCTCTAGTCTGCTCAACCAACTCAGGACCGGTAACAACGCGCTCACCGACCTCATCCCAATGAACAGGGGACCTGCACTTACGTCCATAGAGCGCCTCAAAGGGTGCCATGCCGATGGCACTGTGATGACTGTTGTTGTAAGAGAATTCAATGAGCTTGATCATACCGTCCCAGTTCCCCTTGAAGTCCAATGCGCACGCTCTCAACATGTCCTCTAAGGTCTGAATGGTCCTCTCAGACTGCCCGTCTGTCTGTGGATGGAAAGCGGTACTCAGTCGCAGCTCCGTCCCCAACCTTTTTTGACAAGCTGACCAAAAGCGAGAAGTGAACTTTGAATCACGGTCTGAGACGATACTGACTGGGACTCCGTGTAGGCTAACAACATCATCAATATATAACGTCACCAGTCTTTCCACGGTCACATCACTAGGCACGGGTAGGAAGTGAGCAGTCTTCGTCAATCGATCAACAATCACCCAGATCATGTCGTTACCGTTTCTTGTTTTAGGAAGTCCTGCTACAAAGTCCATCGTCACATGCTCCCACTTCCACTCCGGTATCTCTAACGGTAACATCAAACCTCCCGGCCTCTGATGCTCTGCCTTAACCTGCTGACAAACGAGGCATCTCTCAATGAACTCAGCAATGTGATGTGTCTTTTCATCCCACTCCACCAGTAGTGTTTCTTTAAATCATTATACATCTTCGTAGCACCGGGGTGGATCGACAACTTCGAATTGTGTGCCTTCTTCAGCAATTCCCTCCTTAGCTCTTCATCATCAGGCACGCACAACCTTCCTTGGTACCAAATACTGCCATCGTCATGTATTTGGAAGCCCTCAATTAGATTGGTCAATATCCTATCTCGGATATCTCTAAGCGTCACATCCTCCTTTTGCGCCTCTTTGATTCGCTCAACCAGAGATGGTGTAATGACTAAGGCCGCCAGAACGTTAGCAGTGGAATCAACAATGTCGAGATCAAACTCTGCCATCTCTTTCTCTAGTGGTGTCTGTCTGGCGTGATTAGACTTTCTACTCAAGGCATCAGCAACTCGGTTTGCCTTCCTCGGATGATAACTAATTGTTAGGTCGTAGTCCTTCAGTAGCTCAAGCCATCTCCTCTGACGCATATTCAATTTTTTCTATGTGAACAAATATTTCAAGCTCTTATGATCGGTAAAGACCTCGCACTTCACACCGTATAAGTAATGACGCCAAATCTTTAGCGTAAACACCACCGCTGCTAACTCCAGATCATGGGTTGGGTAATTTTGCTCATATTGCTTCAACTGTCTCAATGCGTATGCGATAACCCTACCTCCTTGCATTAACACGCATCCTGCATCGGAAGTGTTAGGCAAAAGTTAATATGTACATGAGGGTAATTTAAAATTTTATATAC
The DNA here is from genome assembly GCA_036186865.1 of Eustoma russellianum. Lineage (NCBI taxonomy): Eukaryota > Viridiplantae > Streptophyta > Magnoliopsida > Gentianales > Gentianaceae > Eustoma > Eustoma russellianum. The sequence goes on along the minus strand of AP025072.1, from coordinate 664,576 downwards.
ATATACCTAGCCCATTCTTCGAGGCGTCGCTGTGGATGACAAATCCTTCAGTGCCGGAGGGTTGTGCTAACACTGGTGCAGTCGTCAATTTCCGCTTCAACTCTGCAAAGCTTTTCTCATACTCGGAGGTCCATACAAACTTAGTCTTTTTCTGAGTCAGTCGACTCAGTGGTGCTGCAATCCTCGAAAATCCCTCCACAAACTTGCGATAATAACCGGCAAGGCCAAGAAAGTTGCGTACCTCAATGACGTTAGTAGGTCGTGGCCATTCTGTGATCGCCTCTATCTTCTTTGGGTCAACCAAAATACCTTCTTCAGAGATTACGTGACCCAAGAAGGTCACACTCTTCAACCAGAATTCGCACTTACTGAACTTAGCGTACAACTTCTTCTTTCTAAGAGTCCCCAATACCTCCTGCAAGTGTTCAGCATGAGTCTCCTTATTAGACGAGTACACCAAGATGTCGTCGATGAATACCACTACAAAATGGTCCAACTGCTCCCTGAATACTGTGTTCATCAGATCCATGAAAGCCGCAGGCGCATTCGTTAGTCCAAAGGGCATTACAAGAAACTCGTAGTGCCCATATCGAGTGCGGAACGCAGTCTTTGCTATGTCTTCTGCCTTAATCCTTAGCTGATGGTAGCCTGATCGCAGATCAATCTTCGAGAATACCCTGGCACCCTGCACGCAATTTTCGTTGTACACCAGTTGATATACCAAGTTACCGAATTCACAATAATTTATTAAAGACATTACCTTCAATTGATCAAATAGGTCGCCGATCCTTGGTAGTGGGTATTTATTCTTTATTGTGATCTTGTTCAGCTCACGATAATCGATACATAGTCTCATAGTACCGTCTTTTTTCTTCACGAACAATACTGGTGCTCCCCAGGGCGAAACACTAGGCCTAATAAATTTTCTGTCCAGTAGCTCCTGCAACTGCTCCTTAAGTTCTTTAACTCTGCTGGTGCCATCCTATATGGTGCCTTCGAGATCGGCTCGGCTCCAGGTACGAGATCGATCTCGAACTCCACTTCTCTGCTCGGTGGCAAACCTGGTAACTCGTCGGGAAAGACATCCTTAAAATCTCGTACCACTGGAATATCCTCAATCGATGGCGTCTCAGTACTGGCATTTAGAGCATACACAAGAAAACCCTCGGCTCCTTTCTTTAACGCCCGAAAAGCCTGTGCTGCAGTAATATAACTTTTTCTGGAGGACTTCTTCAATTTGACATCCCCCTGGAAGATGGTCTCTCTCTTATCTAGTGTCTGCATACTGACCTGTCTCTGGCGGCAGTCGATGTTAGCACTGTATTTCGCCATGAAGTCCATGCCCAGAATAATGTCAAAATCTTGCATCTGGATCGGAATCAGAGTGGCGGAGAACTCAAGCTCATTAATCTCCAACGGGCAATCCTTGTACTGATAATGAGATACTAACACTTGATCCCCTGCGGCTTGAACACGATATGGAATCTCTAGCTGTTCTGGTAGGATACCTAGGTTCTTGGCAAATCTCCTAGCAACGAATGAGTGGCTAGCACCACTATCGAATAGAACGTATACTGGGACTTGGTTAATTAATATTTCTCCTAACAGGTTCATAGTTATTCACATAGCACAAATCATCAAAATAAAGAGAAAATATATGTTTAAGATTTTAAAATAATAATTGCTTAAATTTAAACGTACCGGTGACTACGTCTCCGACCTCCTGTAGCTCAGCGTCCGTCATGACATGCACTCGAGCGTTGGTCTTTCCTTTTCCTCTCTGCTGCGTCTGACCCTGTGGTGGAGGTGCTTGTGCTGGTGTAGGGTACTCTCTGACGTAATGTCCTTGTTTGCCGCAATTGTAGCAAACCTGCTGAGCTCTCCAACACGGTCCCCTATGGGGACGACCACACTGAGCACATGCTGGGGGTGGCGGTCCAATCGCCCTGAGTGGCTGCGCTGCCGTCGCTGTAGCACCCTCGATCATCAGTGGCCGAGTCGCCGATCCCTGCCCCTGCTGTGGTGGCCCGGAGAATCTCTCGGTCGGATGTCGGCGTGGAATCTTTAACCATCTCCCTGATCTCCCTGAACGGAACTCCTCCCGCGATCTCTTGGCCCTGTCGGCCGATGCAACCCTCGCAAGGTCACCCTCGACCTTACGACACACCTCTAACAATCCCTCGAAAGTGGTAGGCTGGGCACATATAATCAGTGATTGAATGCGTGAGCTCAAACCCGTCTCGAATTTCAACATCTTAGCCTTCTCGTCGTCCATGATGGCAGGCATGTATCTCCCAAGCGCATGAAATCTCTCAGAATACTGATCAACAGTCATAGACCCCTGGGTCAGGAGCTGAAACTCTGTCATCCTCCTCTGAATGGCACTCTCAGGAACGTAGTGCCTTTTGTACTCCTCCCTAAACTGGGCCCAAGTCGGCGGTGTGGTCCATCTGCGTACCACACCCTGCCACCATCGCTCTGCGTCGCCCTCCAAAAATGGTACCACCACATCCACTTTCAGGTCATCCGGAACCTCTAACAACCTCAACTGCTCAGATACGTTCTTGAGCCAAATCTCTGCCTCCTCTGGTCGGGTGGTACCCCTGAACATAGGTATCCGGGAGTGCTGCATCTCCCGGTAAAAGAATCGAAGCCCCTGAGATGGTGGTGGTGGCGGTGGTGGTGGTGGTGGTGTTTGTGGCGGTTGCTGCTGCTGTTGCTGCAGTTGTTCCTGCTGTTGTTGCAAGTGAGCCATCTGTACCTGCTGCTGGGCCACCAAGGCAGTCAAAGTGGCCAGCGTGTCTGCCAGTACCTGGGGAATGGCCCCCTGACCCTGCTGATCATCGTTGTTGTTACCAGCCGGATCACGTCGTGGTGGCATTTTCTGAAATCCAAGTTCATGAGACGAAATCAAATTAGTCAATAAGAAGTTGAATGGTGGAATGCAGATAAGTCGAATATTTAAACAAGAAAAGCTCACCATCGGTACACACCTCCCATAACCCGATCATAACTTACGTCTAAAATCATTCCTTAAGTCTACTTTGTTTATTAGGGGTAAAATCGTAGCTTATGTCTAAGTGTTCTAATTAATCCTGCGTTTCCGAGGCGGATCTGAAACCTGGTCTCTGATACCACCTGTAGCGCCCCGCTCCCGAGCCCTAACATCGGGAACAGTGCACCCGTCGTATCTGACTAAGGAGAATACAAAGCGTCGAATCAATCTCTTACTTGTCAAAGATGACGTAGAAATTTTTTCGTGGAAACGTAAACCATATCATATATTAAACTCCAATAACCGTCATTACATTGCTAAATAAAAATTCCGGAAATAAAATAGTAAAGTAGTGTGTGGAAATCCTCAAAATATAAATAAGAACAAAACAGCTGCAGCGTCCCCTCATATCCTAGCCGCAGCTCTCAACCAGCCCACTCTGCTATGTCCGTCCCGTCCTCAATGAAGATATGCTCGTAGTCCTCATCCGGCTCACCTGGGAAGTAGGGGTGAGTGACAGAAATCACCCAGTAGATGCCCGCCTTAAACAAATACAAAACGTACATACCGAAATAATATAGCCACATAGCACATAAACATGATATAACACATAGCACATAACATGATATAACACATAGCACATAAACATAAGATAACTTGCATAAGATAAAGTAAATGCGGTAAGTAAAGCACTCCACCTAGAAATGCGCAAGTACGTGATGCATGCTCAATTAACATGTCACACGCAACAAGAATCATGTCATGCAATATGCCCTAGACCTATATGCAATGCATGATCCCGGGATTGACTGGATGCCTGTAGCCCGTGCAATACAATCCACCCTTGCGGATGCCCGTGGCCCGTACACCACGATCCACCCCAACCGATACCCGTGGCCCGTGCACCATGATCCACCATAACCAAGTATCCATGGCCCGTACACCATGATCCATCATAATCACATACTCATGGCCCGTACACCATGGTCCTCTCCACTCGAGCGTCTGAGACCCGTACATCTCAGCACACTCCCAATGCAATGCACGTGCCATGAATGCAACAACAAAATCGCATGGGGCCCGTACGCCCATCCTCACCAACTCCGGCACTCAACACTAGTCGTCTGGGGCCCGTACGCCCATCCTCACCATCTCCGGCACTCAATATTTGGCTTCATAAAATTTACGAATATTGGAAAGTGGTTATTTAGCATTCCTTTTATTTTTCCTTAGCTTGTACTAATTTTCTAGAATTTTCTACTAATTTTTCCTTATTTAATCATATTTATTATTAATTATTTTTAATTACTTACATTTGTCAAAATTCAGAAACTAAGTGAAAATAATTTAATTTTAACTTTTTATATTTTCTGGAATTTATTTAGAATGTTCTGATATTTAATTATATTTTTCTGATATTTAAAATGATTTATTTATTATTTTCTAATTTCCAGAAAACAATTTATTAAATTAAAACAAAATTTATTTTTTTACTGGCCGGGTCAGACCCGGCCCGCCATCGCTTCTGGCATGGCCCGCGGTCCCCGGCTCGTTCCGCTATCCCCCCCTTTTTTTTAATATATTAGAGAATTGGGCCGGCCTGCCTTCGGTCCGGCCCGTTGGCCGGCCGCCCATAAATTTTTTTTATAGTAAACGTAGTTGGGCCTGGTCCTGCAGCCGCAGCCCGTTAAGACCCGGCCCGGTCCGCTGCGCCACAGGCCAGCCCGGTCCGCTGCCCCCTTTTCCTTTTTTTTGATTTTTCCCAGCCGGCGCGTGCACCTCACGCCCGGCGCGTGAGAGCCACCTTCAGCCGCTTCCGGCGGCGCGTGTGGCACACGCGTCACCCGTCCCGCCGATTTTTGATTTCTGAATCCGTTTTTTCTCTATTTCCAGGCTATTTAGACTTGTTTTAAGGCCAAAACAAAATTTTTTTTTCTTTTTAAAACTTCTCTAAGTATGGAAATTCTTAACCTTTTGGGTTGATTCAAGAGTATCCCCATTCTAATCCAATCCTACCACCCAATTCATAAGCATACAAGTACATGACAGCAATTAAACAACTATCTCATGCTTTTTTTTCCAATCATAACAAACACAATCAAATATTTAAACAAATAAAAAGCAAAGCATCACATAAAATATATCATCAAGCATGCATGGATCATACCCATTTGAGGAGAAAGAGGCACCTACCTCGATTAACGATACCAATAAATTCAACGGACTAAGATTTGGGTTCGGGGCCTCGCCTTCCTTCTTCTTCTTCTCTTTTTTTATTCTCTTCTCCCTAGCCGTGCGTGTGTGTGTGTCGTTTGGGTGATATGCGTGTATGTGTATATAGGGTGGGGGAGTTAGGGTAGATTTTTAGGTTTTCCCATTTGATTTTGGTTTAGGTTTCCTAATGTGATTCTAATACTATTAGTTTATAGTTATCTTTATTATCATCATCACTTTTTTTTATTATTATCATGATTATTATTATTATTATTATTATTATTATTATTATTATTATTATTATTATTATTATTATTATTATTATTATCTTATTTGGTAACATTAAAGTATACATATATCTACTATATATATATATATATATATATATATATATATATATATATATATATATTTCCGGCCATAACATTTTACCACAAAGATTCTTTTCTTTTCTAGTGGGGATGGTTAGATCCATGCATGCTTGAAGTTTAATTGTGCAAGAGTTGTCCAATTGAGAAGTTCTCGCTCTTGGTATGCAAAATAGAATTTTTAATGCATTGTCTTTATACTGTGGACATTTGATCATCGGATGTCCTAGACTTCTGATCATTAAAACATACCATTAATTTAAATCTGTATTTATCTGAAATTATGTAGAAGAAAAGATTTTCCGTGAATTGATTTTGGGATGCAAAACGTGCGAGCATATATAGAGCAAAAGTCAAAATCATCTAGCTGGGAATCAGGAAATAGATTAGCTATAATCTAAGATATATACCAAATGCTATGTACAGGAAATGGGGAAGGGAATATACAATTAATTACAGGAGATATAAATGAGAAAATGGTTTAATTATCTCAACACCTTTCTCAAGTTGGAATATGAATACCATAAAGCCAAACTTGCGAAGAAATAAGCCAAAATCACGTTTGTCCAAGGATTTGGTAAAGATATCGGTGAGTTGAAGGTTCGTGGGAACATAAAAGACAGCCAAATTGTGCCATCTTAAATGGCATCACGAACAAAATGACAATCGATCACAATGTGTTTATTAACTTCGTGAAAAAGGGATTGCGAGCAATGTATAAATGTAAATAAAGATTTTGACAACTGAAAGTCAGCTTTTCTCTATTCAACAACACTGAGTCATAGCAAATATAATTGACATGTGATGCTAATCTATTTCCAAAATTATAGCTAAAAGGATAGATAGAAATCTTATCATTTATGCACATAATAAAATATAATCAATAAGAAATATTTGATGAGATATCAACAATCTTATCCGATAGGTCTAACACCCGCCTCAAGCTGGCGCGTAGGGATTGAAAACATGCAGCTTGGACATAAGGAGACAAAAGTCACGTGTGGCAAGTGACTTGATAAGTATGTCCGCAAGCTGATGAGTGGTACAAACATGAAAGAGGGCGAATATGTCCATCCAAGAGAGCATCCTGGAGAAAATGACAATCGGCCTAGATATGCTTAGTGCATTCATGATATGGGCTCAAACAGCCCCCGTGTGTTATCTGGAAGATTCAGTATGGTAATAAAGCAGTATGTGTTAGGTCCGAAATATACTCTAGAGGGGGTGAATAGAGTGTTTGGCTGTTTTGCGGAATTTTCTCGTTTGGCTCAACTCAAAAGATATTCAAAATCAGAGCAAGAATGGGAGATGAGAAATAGTGAATGAGTACACCGGATATAGAGTGGTTCGAATCGTAAATGATTCTACTCCACTACCACTTTGTTGCCAAATTGGATTTTCAATAACTACTCTTCTTATTATGAACAATAAGAACAACCACATCAATACTTACACTAACACCTTAGTGTAAGCAACAACAACAGCAACTTTTTGCACAAAACACACTTGTGCAACTACAGCAACTACAGCTCTTAGCAAGAACACCTTCTTGCTTCCTCACAACTTTAACAAAAGTTTTCTTAAGAACTTCTCACAGTGGGTTGAAGAAATATGGTAAGGTTCACACTTTCTCACAAGTCTAAGCACAAGCAAGAGATCAAATATTTATGGTTCCTCTTGTGCTTGACTCACTTTCTCTCAATATACAACAATGAAGGACAAAGAAAAGCTAAACAAGTTTTAAGCAAATTTACAAGTATGAGAGAAATATACAACAATGGAAGATGAAGCTAGATGATGTTGAAAGTGTGTAATTGCTTCATCCAAGCCTTCTCTATTTATAGATGAAGTTCACCACATTTTTGAGGCTCTCCACCAAGTCTTCATCTTCAAAAATGTCAAGATAATGCCCAAATAGTCTCTAGCCACCCTATGGAGTGATTTGATCTTGAATAGCCACCCTAGAGAATCTTAGACATGTATACAATAGTCAAGGAAGCATGCAATAGGTTGGGTTAAAGTCCACAAGAAATTTGAGCAAGATTTGAAAGAGAAAACATCATAAATCTCCCTTGGATTTTGTTCCAGCGTTCAGAAAATTTGAATTCTGGGGGACATCGATCGATCGAAGTGCCTGGAAGGGAGAGATCGATGTCCTCCAGAAGATTGCAGTTTTGACACTGCCTGACATCGATCGATCGATGTCAGGGGCTGAAGTGGCATCGATCGATCGATGTCACTTGGTTTAGAGATCGATGTTCACTGATCAACATCGATCGATCGAAGTCCTTTGGTTGAGAGTTCGATGCTCTTTGATTGACATCGATCGATCGATTTCAGAGGCTGAAGTGACATCGATCGATCGATGTCAGAGGCTGAAGTGACATCGATCGATCGATGTCCCCAGCTTGAGAGATCGATGTCAACCAGTGAGTTCCAATCTCAACCATCTTTAGCCATAGTGTGATTTTCTCATTTTGCATCAAATATCAAACACAAATTTAACTCATTCAAAATATCTTTTCATCATCAAAACATTTTACAACTTAACAATCTCCCCCTTTTTGATGATTTCAAAACCATGATTCAATAGATGTTTTTACATGATACTTTTTCAACTAAACTTGATATTTTACAACTCCCCCTTTGTCCATGCTTCCTCATCATATGAACACATCAAAAAATTTCAATCTACCCAAACTGTGATATCAATACCAATATGCTCCCCCTCAACCTATGCATCAAGTTTCACATTTTCATCATTTCAATATGTAAAGCATATCAAGAAACTTCATGTCATGCTATACCAAATTCAACTTCCCAAGCTAAGTTATGTGGTGCAAAAAACATCAATATCATATTAAGATGAGACATTAAGATACCAAACTATAACATGCTAAAACTAAATCATGCAATGTCTAACCAACTATTCCAAAACATGGCAAATAAGCCCAATTATGCCAACAATGCCAAATACCAAGACCAATTACTACTTAAACATCATGCCAACAATACCAAATACTTCTCCCCCTTTTTGAAAGCATCAAAACATGAGAGATACCAAAACGAAAAGATAAATATCATTGAGAAATATCAAGTTTTGAGATACATACTCAAACTTGCAACACTATGCATAACTACGAGGGAATGGGGAATCATAAAGGACTACTCCTCATCGGAGGAAAAACACAATCTGGAGAGAGCTGCCTTGAGTTTAGTTTTTAGCTTTTGGTATTTTGTCTTCTGAACATCCAACTCCGTTTGCAGAGCCGTAACTTGAGTGTTGACTTTCGTTTCAATGATGTTGATACGCTCTTGAAAGTTATTATATTCCTTTTGTAGATCATCAATACGGACTGCTTTCGTGGTCAAGTCTTCACCCTATTGACCAAGTGTATGACGAATGTCGTCAATTTTGGCCTCCACATCGAACTCTTCATCTGACCCACTTCCTTCTGTCATAGGGGCTTTTCCTTTGTCCTTTTTGGAGGTGGAGCTTGGTTGCGGAGGCGGTTGTGGTGAAGGATGAGAGGAGGGTGCCATGGGAGGTTCGGTAGGAGATGGTGGAGGGATAGGATCTTCAGGCTCTTCCTCTTCTTGTTCTTGTTGTCCTCCCCGTTTTTGAGCCTCCTTTTGAGACTTATGTATTTGTTGGATGTTTGCCTTGGTGTAATAATCCTTGTTGGTAATCTGTTCAGTATAATCTTCATCCAACAATACATTACGCTTCTTGAGCAATCTATAGTTAAGATTGCTATAGGGAAGAGCTTTGGATTGCTTTGTTACGGCTTCCAGCATATTTGCAAATATAATCTCCCCAAGATTTATAGCTTCTCTATTTGCAAGCCGATAAGCTATATAAAAATCCAAGTTGCTCGGAAGTTTAGCTGATTTTCCATTGATACAAAAAGTGACAATGGCAAGTAAGACTTGATATACCAAAGGCATGTCATTTGTATTTTTGGTGGGGTGAAATCCAAGAAAGGTTTTAACTTCATTTTCAGAAATTTGATACTTGTAGGTATCCCACCTCCAAGGATCAAGGTCTTCCCATCCCTCAGCAGGAAAATCAAGCAAATCATTGATAGTCTTAGAACTAAACATCAACAACTGACCATCTATCAGTGAATGTAAAGCATAAGACACACCATGTCGATATTCTACCCACATATTAGCATAAAACATCCTAGTGTATCGGGTAGACATATTAGTCATTTGATTGACATCCCAAATATGTATCCATTTTTGATGATTAAACCAATCAATGATTGGTTTTAACTCTTCATTTCTCAAAATATCTTCAATTTTGAGCAGTTTAAGTGGAATGGTGGATCTTTTCTTACGCTCCTATTCATGAAATATCGTTTGAGTTTTAAGAGTGCTGTAGCCAAATTTACCTGTCCCCGTTGGCTCTTTCAAAGCATCCTTGTAATCTGAAGACTTAAGCCATGGAAAATTGTTGAGGGTTAGCTTTTCCCTTGTTTCCTTTAACTCAGTGTTCTGAGATGCAGTTGATTTCTTCCTCAATCCCTGTGTTCTAGGACCCTGTTGGAACTTGAGGATGTGATTGTTGTGCCTCACCTTCACTTTCTTGTGAAGTTCTTGCTCTCTTGGAAGAGGGTTGCGTTTTTGAAGCCATTTGAGGTTTAGGTTTCGGATTTTGCAGAGATTGATGGGTTTTTGGAGATTTGATGTTGGATTTGATAGTAAATTTCAGATTTTGCAAGAGTTGTGACTATTTTTGAGGGATTTTTGGCGTTTTTGGGGAAGAGGGTTTTAAGGATTTTGATTTTGGAGAGAGAGAAGTGAGGAAGAAGAAAGGGATTGCAGCTTTTAATCTTCTGTCCGCGCTGACATCGATCGATCGATGTCTGGGACTTCGATCGATCGATGTCCTAGACATAGATCGATCGATGTCTTATTTGACAGCAGTCTTTTAGAGTGTCACATAGATCGATCAATGTCTTCTAAAATCAGCCTTTTTGACTATTTTTACCTTCTAGCCAATGTTTATCATACCTAATCTTGCTCTAATAGATTCGAATGTCTCGGTGGGAAGGGATTTAGTAAAGATATCCGCTAGTTGGTCATTTGTTGGAACAAACTCAATGCATATCAATCCTTTTTTAATGCAATCTCTTATGAAGTGATACCTCACTTCAATGTGTTTGGTTCTACTATGATGAACCGGATTTTGTGCTATATTTATGGCGGATGTGTTGTCACACAGAATGGGAACTTTATCAAATTTAACATTATAATCATTCAAGGTGTTTGTCATCCAAAGTAGTTGTGCACAACATGAAGCGGCCGATACATATTCGGATTCCGCCGTTGAAAGTGACACACTGTTTTGTTTCTTGGAGAACCAAGAAACTAAACAATCTCCAAGGAATTGACACGTCCCGGAGGTACTTTTCCTATCAACAAGATTTCCGGCATAGTCGGAGTCACTATACCCTCTTAAATCAAAACATCTATTTTTGGGATAAAACAATCCAAAGTTCAAGGTTCCTTTCAAATACCTAAAGATACGTTTAATAGCAACTAAATGTGATTCCTTAGGCATACTTTGAAATCTAGCACATAAACACACAGCATGCAAAATATCCGGCCTACTAGCGGTTAAATAAAGTAAACTACCAATCATACCCCTATATTTGGTTACCTCAACTGGCTTTCCTTTTTCGTCTTTTTCAAGCTTTGTACTTGTGCTCATTGGAGTGCTCACACTTCTTCCATCCTCAAATTTGTATTTTTTGAGCAAATCCTTTGTATACTTCGTTTGAGATATATAAACTCCATCTTGAGTTTGCTTGATTTGAAGACCAAGAAAGTAGTTGAGTTCACCCATCATGCTCATTTCAAATTCTCCTTCCATCAATTTTGCAAAAATGTTTACAAAGAGAATCATTAGTGGCACCAAACATAATATCATCCACATAAATTTGAACAAGCAATTGATGGTTTCCTTGTTCTTTAATAAAAAGAGTAGTGTCGACTTTTCCTCTTGAAAACTCATTCTCAAGTAGGAAGTTACTTAATCTATCATACCAAGCCCTAGGAGCTTGTTTAAGTCCATAAAAGGGTCTTTTTGAGTTTAAAAACATGATTTGGATAATCATGATTTTCAAACCCCGGTGGTTGAGCTACATAGACCTCTTCTTTCCATTCAAGAATGCGGATTTCACATCCATTTGATATAGTTTGAAATCCTTATAGCATGCATATGCTAATAGCATCCTAATAGCTTCTAACCTAGCTACGGGGGCTAAGGTCTCATCATAGTCTATGCCTTCCTCTTGCCTATCCACTTGGGCTACTAACCTAGCTTTGTTTCTAGTGATGTTTCCTTTATCATCCATTTTGCTTCTAAATACCCATTTAGTGCCAATTACGGGATGATCACTAGGTTTAACAACTAATTCCCAAACATCACTTCTTTCAAATTGATTTAATTCTTCTTGCATAGCTAATACCCAATCTTCATCATTTATTGCCTCCTTTATGTTTTTAGGCTCAACTTGTGAAATGAAGGCATTTTCATTGAATTTTCTCCTAGTCATTATGCCTTGGCTAGTTTCACCTAATATCAACTCTTTAGGGTGATCTTTCCTATATTTATATGAATCTGGTAAATTTGAGATATCTCCTCCTACTTCTTCATTTTCCAACTTAGGTTCAAGGGGATCAATCATAAGGTCAATAACAATATTACCTTTTGGATTCTCAAATATCTCTATATGGCTTACTTCAATTATTTCATCATCATCGTCATCATTAATGTTTGATTTATCCTCAATGAGTTCCCTAAACTTCACATGAATTGATTCTTCAACTTTCATGCTTCTTTTATTATATACTCTAAATGCCTTGCTATTTTGAGCATAACCCATAAAGATTCCTTCATCCGCTTTGAAGTCGAGTTTATCCAAGTTATCTTTGGTGTTAAGTATAAAGCACTTACAACCAAATACCTTAAAATAACCAATATTTGGTACTCTACCATTCCAAAGCTCATAAGGAGTCTTTTTGAGAAATGGTCTCAAATAAACTCTATTGATCACATGACAAGCAGTATTTACCGCTTCGGCCCAAAAATATTTGGGTAGCTCAAATTCGTTTAGCATAGCTCTACTCATTTCTTGAAGTGTTCTATTTTTCCTTTCCGCAACACCATTTTGTTGAGGAGTTCTTGGAGCTGAAAAATTGTGTCCATATCCTTTGGATACACAAAATTCTTGAAATTCTCCATTAAACTCACCACTTCTATCACTTCTAATTTCCTTAATTATGTCTTCTTTTTGATTTTCTAATCTCTTACAAAGCTTTATAAATTCTTGACATGCATCATTCTTTTTAGCTAAGAACATTACCTAAGTGTACCTAGAGAAGTCATCTACCACCACAAAAGTGTAATGTTTTCCACTTAGACTTGCTGTACCAATATCCCCATACAAATCCATATGTAGAAATTGTAGAGGTTTGGTGGTGGAGATTTTACTTTTGGGCTTGAAACTTGTTTTAACAAGTTTTGCCTTTTGACAAGTGTCACATAAGCCATGGTTTTCGAAATTTAATTTTGGAAGACCTTGGACTTTTTCATTTTTGCAAATATCTTTGAAATTTTTGAAACTAATATGTCCAAGTCGTCTATGCCATAGTTGAGTCAAATCATTATTGGCAACTAGGCAAGAAACGTTTTGTGATATCAAATCATGTGTGCTAAATTTGTAAACATCATTTTTACGTATAGCCTCAAAAACAATCTTATCGTTTTTTTTCACAACACATTTTCTTTTCACAAATTCAATTTGAAAATTAGCATCACACAGTTGGCTAACACTTATCAAATTATACTTAAGACCTTCTACATATAATACATTATTAATAGTAAAAGGGGAGTTACCAATTTCTCCATGTCCAAGGATTTTGGCTTTCCCATTGCCAAAATGCACCGTTCCACCATCTTGGAGCTTGAGCTTGGTGAACAACGTTTTGTCTCCGGTCATGTGCGTTGAACATCCGCTGTCCATAAGCCATTTGGTTCCTTCTTCTTTGGCTACTCCATTTATCTTGAGAGCCTACAAAACCAAAAGATGTATGCATTGGTACCCTTTGATGGTTGGGTCCTTTAAGGTTAGTTTGTCGACCCTTAGGCTTCCAAACATATGTGCTTCCAAATATAGCTCTACATGCTTTCTTCACATGTCCTAGTTTGTTGCAATGAAAACAAGTGGGTACATGCTTTGGTTTAGAGGGTGATGAATTTCGTTGTGTTTTTCTATTATTTGCCTTTTTCTTTAAGGACTTAGGTTTAATAGAAGAAGATGATGAATTAAATCCTAAACCGGATTTATCATTTCCAATTCTTTGATTTCCAAGTAGTATGTCTAAATTGTTTTTACCATTTGTTAGTCTTTGTAAGTCTATCTTTAGTTTCTCACATTCTTTTCTAATTTCTATATTTTCAAGAGCTATGGTTTTATGCATGGTGAGTATGATGTCATGCTCTTGAAACATCAAAATATTCTTGTCATGCAAGCTCTTATTTTCTAAGATGCATTTCTTGAACTCTTTCTTCAAATGCTTATACTTTAAATTCAATTTTTCAAAGTCATCTTGCAAATCTCCTATTTCATCATGCAAATTTGAAGGATTAGAATTTACCTCAAGATCATCTTCAATCGCCATGAGACAAGTATGTCGAGTCTTTGGATTGTCAATTATTCCAACAAGTGCAACACCTTGATCTTCACTCTCTTCTCCTTCCGATTCGGAAAGGAGATCATCCCACGTGGTTACTTCAGCATTGAGGGCTTTCTTCTTTTGAGGAAAGACCTTCTTCTCTTGCTTTTGCGGCTCTTTTACATGGCAATCGGCAATGAAATGACCGGGTCGACCACATCTATAGCAATTTTCACTTGCTTCCTTTTCTTTAGATGGTCTTTTGAAAAACTTTCTTTCTTGAGCTTTGTTTCTAGTTGCCATTCTTCTAAATTTTCTTACTAGAAGGGCAACTTCCTTATCTGATTCATCGGACTCTACCACCAATCCTTTGTGTGATGTTTGTGTGGGCTTGATAGGGTTCATCCTATTTTGTTCATCAATAAGAATTTCATGAGTAAGAAGATTATCGGATAGCTCATCAAGGGTAAGAGTCTTGAGATTCTTTGATTCGGTGATGGCGGTGACTTTGGGTGTCCATTCTCTTGGCAAAGAGTTGAGGAGTTTTGAGACAAGGTCTTCATTTGAGATTTTCTTGTCCACTATGGAGAGTTGATTCACTATTCGTGTGAATCGATCGATTGTTTCCTCAATCTTCTCACCGCTTTTCATTCCGAACATCTCATACTCCTTCATGAGCATAAGTCGTTTGGCCATTCTTACTTGCTTAGTTCCTTCATGTATCATTTCAAGCCTTTTCCATGCCTCATGGGTTGTTTCAAGACCTTGAAGTCTTATGAGCTCGGTGGTGGTGAAAGCACTTGAGAGAATATCAAATGCTTTGCCATTAATGGCAAATCTTATCTTTTCTTCGTCGGTGTAGACATCCTCATCTTTGAATATTGATTCTCCTTTTGAGTTGGTAATCATAGGAACTTCAATTTCTTTGACAACGGCTCTCCATATATCAAATCCACAGCCTTTCAAATGATTGATCATTTGAAATCTCCACAAAGAATAATTTTGGGCATCAAACATAGGTGCTTTAGTGTTTGATCCGGAAAATAGTGCAGTAGGTTTAGGAGATGAAGTGTGAGATGAAGAGGCTGAGGTTGAGGTTGTCATTGCCATGATCTTTAACCTTTCTACTTGCAAAGATAGGCCAAGCAATCAAGGTTAGGCTCTGATACCAATTGTTAGGTCCGAAATACACTCTAGAGGGGGGTGAATGGAGTGTTTGGCTGTTTTGCGGAATTTTCTCGTTTGACTCAACTGAAAAGATATTCAAAATCAGAGCAAGAATGGGAGATGGGAAATAGTGAATGAGTACACCGGATATAGAGTGGTTCAAATAGTAAATGATTCTACTCCACTACCACTTTGTTGTCAAAGTGGATTTTCAACAACTACTCTTCTTATTATGAACAATAAGAACAACCACATCAATACTTACACTAACACCTTAGTGTAAGCAACAACAACAGCAACTTTTTGCACAAAACACACTTGTGCAACTACAGCAACTACAGCTCTTAGCAAGAACACCTTCTTGCTTCCTCACAACTTTAACAAAAGTTTTCTTAAGAACTTCTCACAGTGGGTTGAAGAAATATGGTAAGGTTCACACTTTCTCACAAATCTAAGCACAATCAAGAGATCAAATATTTATGGTTCCTCTTGTGCTTGACACACTTTCTCTCAATATACAACAATGAAGGACAAAGAAAAGCTAAACAAGCTTTAAGCAAATTTACAAGTATGAGAGAAATATACAACAATGGAAGATGAAGCTAGATGATGCTGAAAGTGTGTAATTGCTTCATCCAAGCCTTCTCTATTTATAGATGAAGTTCACCATGTTTTTGAGGCTCTCCACCAAGTCTTCATCTTCAAAAATGTCAAGATAATGCCCAAATAGTCTCTAGCCACCCTATGGAGTGATTTGATCTTGAATAGCCACCCTAGAGAATCTTAGACATGTATACAATAGTCAAGGAAGCATGTAATAGGTTGGGTTAAAGTCCACAAGAAATTTGAGCAAGATTGGAAAGAGAAAACATCATAAATCTCCCTTGGATTTTGTTCCAGCGTTCAGAAAATTTGAATTCTGGAGGACATCGATCGATCGAAGTGCCTGGAAGGGAGAGATCGATGTCCTCCAGAAGATTGCAGTTTTGACACTGCCTGACATCGATCGATCGATGTCAGGGGCTGAAGTGACATCGATCGATCGGTGTCACTTGGTTTAAAGATTGATGTTCACTGATCAACATCGATCGATCGAAGTCCTTTGGTTGAGAGTTCGATGCTCTCTGATTGACATCGATCGATCGATGTCAGAGGCTGAAGTGATATCGATCGATCAATGTCTCCAGCTTGAGAGATCGATGTCAACCAGTGAGTTCCAATCTCAACCATCTTTAGCCATAGTGTGATTTTCTCATTTTGCATCAAATATCAAACACAAATTTAACTCATTCAAAAACATCTTTTCATCATCAAAACATTTTACAACTTAACAGTATGGATACAAACAGAGTAACTTGAATCATACTCTGTTTTTGCAAAAACGAGGTAACCTGGTCACCTGTTTAATAATATATGTATATGACTGACATTGAAGAAATCAGAGAACTAAAAGAGGATATGTTCATAGAATTCGAAATGAAGGACCTAGGAGAACCGAAATACTTCTTGGAAATTGATATCTGCGATCGAGCCAATTGATCTTTATATCCCGGGGAAAATATATTATCGACATACTTTGAGATACATGTATAGTGGATTGTAAGCCAAGTTATACTCTGATGATCATGAATCACAAACTTTATGTTAAAAAAGGGTGGCATTGATAGATCAAGAACAATACAAAGACTATTAGTAAAGTTGATATGCCTCTCTCACACAAGACTTGATATTGTATATACAGTCGGAGTAGTTATCCAGTTCATGCATCAAGCTCAAGAAGAACATATGGAGGCAGTTATGAGGACAATACAATACTTAAAGGTCACACCAGACAAGGGCATTATATTTAAGAAAAATGGACATCTAAATGTTGAAGTCTTTATTGACATTGACTGGGCTAAAAAACCCAAATGAACGACGATCCACTCCTGGGTACTTTGCATTGGTCAACGGAAACTTGATAACTTGGAGAAGCTAGAAAATAGAAGTGGTAGCTTTGTCTAACACTGAGACATAATTCAGAGGCATCGAAAAAGATGTAATGGAGATTGTGTGGTTAAAAAACTCGATGAGCGAGATCGGTTTTTCACTCAAGGTTCTGATCCAGTTTATATAGGACAACAAGATAGCGATCAATATTTTGAAAATCTTGTACAACATCACCAGACGAAACATATGGATCTAGATCGATACTTTATAAAGAGAAGATTGAAAAAGACACCGTTCAGCTTCTGTTTGTACGCTCTGAAGGTCAGTTGGCAGATAGTCTTACGAAAACTGTCAATAGAAGGATATTTGCCTCGACACTATGCAAGTTGCGTATAAGGGACCTCACTACTTAACTTGAAAGAGAGTGATAGAAATTATAAATGCAATCAAAGGATTTGATTAGTAGAATCAAATCAATCAAATTATTGCATTTATTTCTTGTATTTACTCCATGTCACAGTTAGTGTGTGTATATCACTATATCAAACTTTTTGTACAAAAACAAAATCAATGAATACAACTCATTCATAAATAAACATTGAATTTTCATGATATGAGCATGGGTTGAACAGCGCCCCAATCTTCGTAATCGGCGGTTCCTTCGGCAGACCGTTTATGAACACTATCAAGGAAGCCAAGCTTCCCTTTAGCAGCCATGGAAAGAGAATGGTTATGGCCCATTCGTCGTAACTGCCTCATTCAGTTGGACATGAGTAATTAGGTTACGAGATTTTCATTAGGACTCAAACCATAAGGAGAAATAGAACGTTTAGAAGAGGACTCGCCTTGGGGTTTAGCAGTGGCGTCAGACATGGTAAACGAAAAAAAGAAGAAGACAAGGTAGAAGGAAAAATCGGATATTTTAGAGTGTGTACTCTGATATTATATCAGAAATTATGTAAAAGAAAAGATATTTTTCGTGTATTGATTTTGGGGTGCAAAATGCACGAGCATATACAGCAAAACTAGAAATCATCTAGGTAGGAATCAGGAAATAGATTAGCTATAATCTTATAAGATATTTACCAAATGTTATGTACATGAAATTGTAAATGGAATATACGCTTAATTACCACATATATACAAAAGGGACGACATAATAATCTCGACATGATTGTATCAATAGACCCTATCTATAGTTTAGACGAGTTTCACCTCTGAAAAGATGTCAAAGCTCAAAAAAAACTTCTGTAAACCACGTTTTTCCCAGTTTGTATGTTCCCTATCAACTTTTGGCTTGGATTTTCTCGTGATGATCCAAACAAAATAAAAAACAGGAAATACACAATCCAGTTGTCATAATGTATATTTGATGGGAAGAAGAAACCCCCGAAAAACCCATTGTGAATCTTTCGACGTGTGTCTTGAAGTAAATTCATTCGGCAAGGTATCTTGTAATTGAAAGGTGACATACCAGAAGGTTATATCCATCAAAGATTTATTGGTAACGTCTTTTTTTTTTAAAGAAAGAATTTTACTCATTTAATTAACTAAGATATAAGATATAATTTGATTAAAAGCAACCCCACTGATCTTAACTAATGTACCCATTTTTTCTCTGATCTTCTTATTTGACGTTTATTCTCAACTTTACATAAAACTTTCCATTGCACTGCCGTCGTTAATTTTTTTCCTCCTTCCAAGACCAACCCTTCTAATTTTTTTTTTTTAATTGAAACCCCCTATTCTCCATCCTCGTACTCCCCAAAAAAAAAAATTATCCGTCTTCTTCCTCGGCATTCCCTTTTACTTCTTTGCATGAGACAATTCTTTCTACAGATTTATTACTCCTCTTTGATCTGAACGCTTCCATCGAACAGATAGTAGCCGAAAGAGAAACTGTATTTTCCGGAAGCGCAGGCTCCTTTTGGGGAAAGGGTCTGGCATGAGCTAAGACAGTAGCTAAGGATCCGTTCACAACGAGGAGCAAGGGATGTCGTAAATGGTGGAAGATGAGATATTTTACCTATATTTGTTCCTATGATCTATTACTAAAAAATAAAAATGTCATCTTTTCTTCACCAGAGGCCACTTTTACTTTCCCTTCGATTTTCCTATCCCCAAAAGCGTACATCTTTCTTCAGGCGCACATATCTCCTACTTCTTCTCTCTATCATCATTTTGCTCGGCGTCTTCTCCCCCTGGATCCAAATCCAAAAGGGTATTTTTGGTAGAAATTCTGAGCGATCGGGATCGAAATGGAAGGAGTATTTGCTTTCTCAAGCTGCTGCTTTTGTGGCTAAGAACGGTACACTTATAGTGTGTACTGTTAGTGAACCTTTACTGCCTTTCTTGAATAACTGGTTGATTAGCGTTGTTAGGCAGAAGCATCATGAGAAAGTGCTAGTGATTGCTGAGGATTATCAGACATTGTTTAAGGTTAATGAGAAATGGCCTGGTCATGCTGTTCTTCTGCCTCCTGCTTTACCCTCTCAGTCCGCTCATAAATTTGGTTCTCAGGTACTTCACTTCCTCTTAGTCTTGGGTTTATTTATTTATTTATTTATTTATTTATTTTCTTCTTAGAATTTTTCTCCCTGAATGGTTTTGGAAGATATCATAACTCGATAGTGATGCTGGCCTGCATATTTATACTTGAAATTTACAAGGGGTGCTTTATTGATTTCACAGGGATTTTTCAATCTTACAGAAAGGAGGCCTCGCCATCTGTTGCAAATTTTGGAGCTTGGTTACAATGTTATGTACAATGATGTTGATATGGTTTGGTTAGCTGATCCATTTCCTTATTTAGAAGGAGAGCATGATTTATACTTCACTGATGATGACGTGAATGGGGTGAGTTTGGTTGCCGGAAAATATAATGCAAATCTAAATTAATAACATATTTTGATCCATAAATAATGAAGCATTTACTTCTCATAACCAGCTTTTTAAAAAAATTATAAAAATTTTACTTTTATAAAAAAATACAATAAATGCTTAACGAAAGAAAAGATCTTACCCTATTCATTTGTGACATTTTGACCTATGTAACGTATCAGATATTATTTAGGAAACTATTTTGAAGAGAATATATTTGACATGGGTTGGGCTTTGTAAACGCCAAGCTCTGTTTATATACATGAGGATTCAAAATTTTACGTCCATGTGTAGCTCGGCTCACTTTGTTTAAGGCTCGGTCTTTTATTTGTATCGATTGCTATGACGAGCGATGAGGTCTGGCCTTGGAGTGACTGGTAAGCTTGCAGTTTTGTGACTTTAAAGTCACGGGTTCGAATCGTGAAACAGCCTCTTACACAAAGTATAGTGTAAGGCTACGTACATAAAGATCGGCGAACCGATCCGAACCCTCCCCAGAGTTTGTGTAAATGCAAGAGATTAATGCACCTGAGAACGTCTTTTTTGTTATGACTGGTGATAAGTGGTGCTTTGTGCTTTTATCTTCTATTGTACCCAGGTAAACCTCTGAATCACTCTCATGATTTACCTCATCAAGGGAATCGGGGACGACTTTACATATGTAGTTGTATGATTTATATGCGTCCTACTGATGGAGCAAAGCTAGTCATGAAGAATGGATTGAAGAACTTGAAGCTCGACCATGGTCCAAAGCAAGACAAACTAATGACCAGCCTGCACTCAACTGGGCTCTAAGGAAAACTTATCACAAGGTTTGCGTTCTACAATGTTCTGATAGAAGAAACATAAGTTCATCATTATTATTATTATTATTATTATTATTATTATTATTATTATTATTATTATTATTATTTATTATTATTATTATTATTATATTATTATATATTGGCCACTCATAGCACCAGAGTGGTTAATGTGGAGTTATTAACAATACATACCTTACACATGTTCTTGGATGATTTTCTATTATTTATTAAATGAACTCAAGTTAAGATTGATGATACTCCAATTCATGTACGTTATCTCTTATATGTGACTTAACATAGAATAGGGCTTAGATTTGCAGATTGGTGTTGAGAACTTGGACAGAAATTGGTCCACTTGATTATTCGAATAATAAAGGGTTATATCAAACAGATACTACCACCTAGTTTAAAATTTGGATAAGTATACATCTCTTTTATGTAAAATCCAAGTTTCAAAAGATCGAGGATAATTCATCTACACAAAATATCATATTTGGTGTTCATTAAGTTGGCCGAATACACTTGTCCAATTCTGTAACGATTTTTACCTTTCTCACCTGCTAATACATGATCTTGGGACAATGTTCAGAATGTGTTTCATAATCTTATTTTTCCTTTTTTGAGAAAATTTAGATTAGAGGCATTGAAGTCTGAATATTATAAAAAAATGGGTAATAGTTTAAGAATTATTATAAAGGACATAAGGAAACAAAAACAAGGAGAATGGCAAAACACCCTTCTAAATAATTTGGAAACTTAAGATTGCCATAAATACTACTTTCTTCAACTCTTACTTATTTTTTCTAAAATAAAATCTACTTAAGTAATGTAGGATTATTTTTTTAGTGAACTACTTTTAATGGTGCATTAAAAAAGTTATTTTTCTTTTTCTTACCGTCTCACAATGTGGAATTGAAACTTATTTCTTAGAGTAGTCAAGATTTTCTTTCTATACTCGTTATTTAAGGTAAAATTTCTATATATATCTTTTCTTACATTATTATATATATATATGGATATGTACACATATAGCTATGTATGTCTATGCGCGCAGACACACAGTACGCATGCTTTTTTTTTTATGTGTATATACAAACAAAGAGAGATACACACGCGTGCACATACATACATGTGTGTATACATATACACACAGACACACACATACACGTACACGTCTTTACATACATACATACAAATAATATACACACACACAACACACACACATATATATATGGGTGTGAGTGTGTGTGCGTGTGTGTATATATGTGTATGCATATACATGTATACATTTATATATAAAATCTACATGCATATATATATATATATATGTATGTATGTGCGTGTACGTGCATGCGCGTTTGTATGTGTCTGTATACATATTTAAATATATCTATATCTATGTGTGTGTATTGTAAGAAAAAGAATGTATACAGAAATTTCACTTTAAGTAACGGGTATACAAAGAAAACCATGAACACTGTAAGAAAAATAATTTCTTTAAGGCACTCTTAAATTAGTTGTTTTAAAAATAATAAGCTTAGTATAATTAAATGGATTTTAGTTTTAGAAAATAAGTAGTAGTTACTAAATTATTATTGGCAAACTAAAGTTTTCAAATTATTGAGAATAGTGTTTTGCCCTTCTTCCTGGCTTTTTGTTTTCCTTGTTCTCTTTATAATAATTACTAAAGTATTGCACCCTCTTTTATAGTATCCAAATTCTAGTTTTTCTAAACCCAAATTTTCTCTTTTGGTAACTCATGAGAAGGATATTCGAACCCAAATACTGGATATAAGAAAAGAATCATACTACTTAGTCATTAAACATCCGACCCCCATATCCCGCCATGCGAGAGCCTCTAAGGCAATAGGGTAATGTTGTTGCTGCTGCTCCAAACCTAAAGGCTCTCTGCATATATTTCATACTTACAACATGAGGTGGACAGCATGTGTACTTGTTTTATTGATTTTGGACTTTATTTCAGGCAGACATGTATCTGCTGCCTCAGGCGGCATTCCCAACAGGTGGATTGTACTTCAGGAATGCTACATGGAGAAAGGAAACTAAATCAATGCATGTTATCATTCACAACAATTACATTATTGGGTTTGAGAATAAGATGAAGAGGTTTCGTCGCTATAAGCTGTGGCTGGTGGATGATCATGCATTGGAATCGCCACTAGGAATATTATGAGGCTTGAAATGACCATTTGTGCATCAGATTTGGTGAGTGCATATCCAGTTTGGCTCTCATAGTCTGAGGCTTGTCAAGGCACTTGGGATGGAGTATGCAGATAACACCAAAAGCTCATAGATTGTATTATCTTAGTTGTTTCTTGTATCTTTTCAAACTTCTACTTAGTGGTTTTTCTTTTAGTTTGAAAATTATGACTTGAACAAATGTAGCTAGTAGTTTCTTAAATCTTGTGACACACATTAACAACAACACATACCTAGTATATCCCAACGACAGCAAAAGATATCGCTAGGGTCTAGAAAGAGTGATAGACATGCATACAATACCTCAATTCCAAAAGATAGAGAGTTTATTTCCAGTGACGCACATCAAAATCAAAATTTACTGATCTGTTTTGACCTACAATTTGTTTTTAAAAAGAGTTCAGTTGGGCTTAAGCAGCAAATGAACAAAGTTGTCACCTTGTCACTTGGTTGTTTTTGGGTTGGCTTGTAGATCTGTGTACCTTTGGTATTCTTGTTTGGAGAACTTTTGAGATTAGTATTGTTCGATTTTGCAGTTTATGCTGGTTTATTCCTTTTGTGTGTGTCTTTGTGTGGCAACCTTTGCTACACCATTTTATGTCTGCATACGAGTAGAGAAATTTTTGGTTATTGCTTTTGTTTTTCTTGTGAATGTTACCCTATGTACACTTGATTGCAATTTGTGGTTGAAATGTTTCTGCTGAAATTAATCTCAAGTGCTTCCATTATACAACTTTATGGATCCCCCCCCCCCCAACAAGTAAACGGAGTATTCTGAAAACTATGGTAATTCCAGGAAAGAAATGTAATTTACAAGGTTGTTAGTGTTTGAAATATATATAATTTACAAGGTTGTTAGTAATGTCTAATTCTTTCAAACACTATCTTCACTTGTAAATACTTAAATAGACGGTGGGCAACTCTTTTGGGAATTCCAGGAAAGAAATTGAAGACTATGAGAATGGGATAGATGGTGTAAATTCCATTTGTTAGTGTTTGAAAGAATTAGAAATTCTTTCAAGTTAAAAATGTAATTTATAAGGTTGTTTCTTTTTTATAGATGTGAAAATCTACTTGTTTTACTAATTGGACAGTGGTTACTGTTTATCTACAGTAAACTATAACGGCTAGTTACCAACGCATCTCAGTTATGTACAGTAAAATAAATATAAGTTACAATATTTACTAAGTATGGAGGGCGGCCTTCTTTCTATCTTGTGTTTCACTTCGTCACCTCAGCTCAGCACTTCTTTACGTTGTTCTCTGGCTTGTCTTAGTTCTGTGCTTCACCTCAGCTCCTCTTCAGCTCAGCACGGCTACTTTCATCCTTTATTTCTGTCAGCTCAGCTCAGCTGACAGTTTGTCTTCCAGCATGTTGGTTGTCTAGATTAGATTGGCTGACCGAGTTCAGCTCGGCACTTCAATTCAGCTCGACTGGGACTTAGTTTCCACAGTTAGTGCTAGAGAATCCCTTTTTGCAATATGCACTTTTGAATGTCAGTTGCTGGTCAATCGTTAGTTCCAAATATTGTGTTTTTGCTGGTATTATTTATTTAACTCTGTTCTGATACCTAGCAAAGCTGAAAATAATTCTCATAAGGCTTTATATAGTGACAGTAGTTACAAGAACTACATTACTTGCTTAAGATTTCATATGTTTATTACCCTTAATATGAGTCAAATGAGCTGCTTATTTGCAACTTATAGCTTTGAAATCAACATGGAAAGCTCTATTTGAGAGAGATTCTTCAATTTTACAGCAAGAAGGCCTCTCCACCTTTAGCAAATTTTGGAGCTGGTTACAATGTTATGTACAATGACGTTGATATGGTTTGGTTAGCTGATCCATTTCCTTATTTAAATGAAGACCATATAAGGCGCCTAATGTGAAGTGTCTGAAAGTCAGTACACTTCGAACGCCTACATAAGGCACTTTATGTGAAGTGGTTGGACTGCAGTACACTTCGAACGCCTACATTAGGCGATTCAAGTGAAGTGTTTGGATTCCAGTACACTTCAAACGCCTACATTAGGCGCTTCATGTGTCAATGTGTAAAACAGTATACTTTGAACGCTTAACAAGGCGCTTCATGTGTATTACAAAGTCAAAAGAACTTTTCCCCCAAAATGGGCACGTACATCAAGTTACTTTTTGGAAAAGTCATCATTACTTCGAATAGGTACGAAGGCTAAGATGAGGCGCTTCATTTGACTTCAAACGACTTCTGTTGCCCACTTTAGGCGCTTGATGTTACATCGAACGCATATTCAAAAACACATTAAACGCTCCATGTCATATTGAACGCATGTTCAATAAACACTTAAGGTGCTTTATGTGGCTTATGATACAAATGTCTTATGCTATACTTTCTAACGTTTACTTGGCATTTTGTACCCTCCCTTTTAGTGCATCTTCGCAGGTTCTCTCTCATTGTTGGAGAAGTCACCTTTCCTCTTCAAGCTTTCAACAAGAAGCTTCTCCAAGAAGCTTACATCCATCCAAGAGAAGATCTCCAATGATGAGGACATGTCATCACAAGAAGACAAAACCCATTATTGGCTGCCGTAATTATCTCAAACGACTGAAATTTGAAAGGAGATAAAACAAGGGCTTCATCTCTTCTATCTCCAACTTTGTACCATTCAAGCTCTCAAGTTTCTCTCAAAGCTCAAGCTCTCAAAATAGTTGTATTGTGATTTTACTTTATTTGTGAGAGTTGTATTGTAAAGAAGATGAGTGTTTTTCTTGTTGAGTGAAGATTGTGAGAGGCTAAGTGTAGATTGTCGGTCAAGAAGCAAGGGTGCTTCTTGTTTGAAGAAATCCAGACCTTGGAGGGTTAGTTGATAGTGTGGTGGTGCACTGTATCTTAAGTTATAAATTGTTTTGATGATGAAAATATGTTTTAAATGAGTTAAATTTGTGTTTGATACTTGATGCAAGATGAGAAAATCACACTATGCCAAAAAATGGTTGAGATTGGAACTCATTGTCCAACATCGATCTCTTAGGATAGGGACATCGATCGATCGATGTACTTCAGCTCTGACATCGATTGATCGATATCAGTCAGTAAGCATTCTGTCCAACATCGATCTCTCAACCCAGGGACATCGATCGATCGATGTCACTTCAGTCTCTCCTCAGAGAGACTTTGATTGATGATGTCAGTTAGAAAGGAACCTGTCCAACATCGATCTCTCAGGCTAGGACATCGATCGATCGATGTCACTTTAGCCTCTGACATCGATCGATCGATGTCAGGCAGTGTCAAAAACTACAATGTTCTGGAGGACATCGATCTCTCCCCCCAGGCACTTTGATCGATCGATGTCCCCAGAATTCAAATTTTCTGAACGTTGGAACAAAATCCAAGGGAGATTTATGATGTTTTCTCTTTCTAATCTTGCTCAAATTTCTTGTGGACTTTAACCAAACATATTACATGCTTCCTTGACTATTGTATACATGTCTAAGATTCTCTAGGGTGGCTATTTAAGATCAAATCACTCCATAGGGTGGCTAAAGACTATTTGGATATTTTCTTACATTTTTGAAGATGAAGACTTGGTGGAGAGCCTAAAAAATGTGGTGAACTTCATCTATAAATAGAAGAGGCTTGGATGAGGCAAATACATACTTTCAACATCATCTAGCTTCATCTTTCATTGTTGTATAGTTCTCTCATACTTGTAAATTTGCTTAAAGCTTGTTTAGCTTTTTTTTGCTCTTCATTGTTGTATATTGAGAGAAAGAGAGTCAAGCACAAGAGGAACCATAAATATTTGATCTCTTGCTTGTGCTTAGACTAGTGAGAAAGTGTGAACCTTACTATATTTCTTCAACCTACTGTGAGAAGTTCTTGAGGGAACTTTGTTGAAGTTGTGAGGTAGCAAGAAGTTGTTCTTGCTAAGAGCTGTAGTTGCTGTAGTTGCACAAGAGTATTTTGTGCAAGAAGTTGTTGTTGTTGGTGCTTACACTAAGCTATTAGTGTAAGTGTTTCTGTGGTTGTTCTTATTGTCTTTAATAAGAAGAGTAGTTGTTGAAAATCCCTTTGGAAACAAAGTGGTAGTGGAGTAGAATCATTTACGATTCGAACCACTCTATATCCGGTGTACTCATTCATTACTTCTCATCTCCAATTCTTGCTCTGATTTTGAATATCTTTTGAGTTGAGCCAAACGAGATAATTCCGCAAAAGAGCCAAACACTCTATTCACCCCCCTCTAGAGTGTATTTCGGACCTAACACTGTACTCCCTACAAGAATTCTTTGAGGGCAAAGAAGTTCCTTAGAGGCTAGACTTCAAGGGGTTGACTTTCTTGGTTGTGGTCTAGGCATGTGGCCTAGTTTTCCATCGTATTTGGATTTTGATTTTGATTGTTGTTTCCCCCAAAGAAATAACAATCCCCCATTCAAAATCCTTCTTGTGAAAAATCAAGAAGATAGAGGAGTAGAGTTATTTGACTTGAACCTCTATACATACTTGTGTTTTTTATTCTTCCGCAAAGTTTTACTCTTTTAAGAACACATCCAAGTATTGGTTGCACTCAAAAACAAAAAATACCTAAGAAAATATGAATACTTGGTGAACACACTATTCAACCCCCCCTTCTAGTGTGTTCTAAGGGACCTAACAATTGGTATCAGAGCCTAATCTTGAGTATTTGAGTTCAAATAGCGAGATTTGATCTTTAAAGTATGGATCCCTTTAGTTATGATGATGCTAGTTCCCCTAGCGGTGATGCTTCACGAAGAAGAAGACAAGAATCACTACTCCCTTCTATTTCAAATGTCCATGTCAAAGTTCCATGTTTAACCCTCTAAACTACCCACTATGGAAGTCCAACATGGAAACATATTTACGTTCTTGTGGGTACCGAATATTGAGAGAGATGTCAAAAGGGTCTACTATTCCCTTTGATGTTGATGATCCTACTCCGGAGGAGGAGTTACAATTTGCAATAAATAGCAAAGCTCTTGCTATTTTAAATAGCTTCTATCACCAAATGAGATAGCTCAAATCAAAGGAGTCCAATCCGCCCATGAAGCTTGGACTAAGCTAGAGATGATCCATAAAGGAACATCTCAAGTGAGGAAGGCTAAGAGAAGACAACTCATCAAGAAATTCTACAACTTTAATGTTCCCAAAGGTGAGAAGATTGAAGAGTATATTCAATGGTTCACCAAGCTTGTCAACCTACTCACGGCAGCTGGCAAAAAGATTGAACAAGAGGATCTCAACACATTGCTTCCTAAATAATTTAGGAAGAGAATGGAATGCAAAGGTAACGTCCATCGAAGAATCAAAGGATCTAGAGAATTTCATTCTAGATGAGCTTTACGGGAATCTCATTACTCATAAGATTCATCTTGAAGATCAAGAAAAGAATGATCTCATCCAGAGTTCATCAAAAGCACTTGCATGTGAGTCGGAGGAATCGGACGACGAGGTTGGACTTCTCGTTCGAAGATTTAGACGATTCGCAAGGAAGAATGAAAATGAAGCCAAGAGGTTCATCAAGGAAAGTTCTCCAAGGACAAGGTGAAGGACCAAGACAACAAATGCTATAAATGTGGGAAGTTTGGTCACTTCATGAAAGATTGTCAGGTGAAGGAGCCGCAACTCAAAGACAAGAAAGTCATCTACCAATGGAAGAAGGCTTTACAAGTGGAGGTAGTCCATTGGGAGAGCATTTGTTTCAGATCCGAGAGCGACAATGGCGACAATGATGATCTCGCTCTCACGGGGGTCATCAATGACAATCTTGATAAAGAATTATACCTTCTAATGGCCATTGACGACGACATGGAGGTATGCAATATTTCATCTCATTATAGATTAATAGATGAAAGAGATGATTTAGTGCAAGAAAATGATTTTTTAGATTTGAAGTATAAACGTGTCAAAAAGAATTTTAGAGCATGCTTAAATGAATACAATGACACGTTAGAGAATCACATTACATTGCAATTAGAACATGACATTTTATTGACCATGCATGTGATTGCACTAAATGAGAAGCATGACTTGATGAAATCAAGTTCATCTTCTCGAAGCCTTTTGAAGGAAAAGACTCTTCAAAAGGATAGTGCTAAAAAGGATGCATCCATTACGCATAAAATAAAATAAAATCTAGTGCCATGTATGCATCTAAGAAGGAAAACAGAAGGAGAAAGCATCATTTGTCAAGGAGTCTAATAACTCCTTGAAAAAGCAAACGCATATGCCTAAGGGAAAGACAAACGCACCAAAGGTGTCAAAACCTTTAGTTGAATCCGTGAAACAAAAATCTTCCTTTAATCCAAGGAAGGTTGTTCTTAAACAAGGATCACGGAATATCCCTATACACAAGCATGATAGCCATCATCACTCATATAAACATATTTCTACATTTTTTATTGCAATAAAAAGGGTCATGTAGAAAGAATGGGTAGAGCTAAAAATAATAAAAATCTTATGTGGGTGTTAAAAGGCAAAGTGAAGGTAATTAACCTTCAAGGACCCAAAATAAAAAGGGTACCAATATCATATGGTTCATTTGTAGGCCCTAGAACTCAATGGAGAAAGCGACGACAAGAAGGTCAAATGGGTCGTGGACAGTGGGTGTTCCAACCATATGACGGGAGACAAAAGACTCTTTCATAGACTCACTATGCAAGATGGAGGAGTTGTCCACTTTAGAGGTAGCAAAGTCCAAATCAAAGGACATGGTATTGTGGGTAACAATTTCTTTTCTCTTAGTGATGTTCTATATGTTGTAGGATTAAAGTTTAACTTGATAAGTGTCAGTCAACTATGTGATGCTAATTATGAAGTTAAGTTTTTGAAAACAAAGTGTGTTGTGAAAAAGGATAATGCTATCATATATGAGGCTTTGATTCAAAAACATTTACAAACTTAGCATCAATGATTTGGTTTCTCAAAAGTATCTTGCCTAGTTGCTAAAAATGATTTGATGCAACTATGGCATAGACATCTCGGACATGTATGTTTTAAAACGTTTAAATTTATTTGTGAAAATAATAAAGTCCAAGGTCTTCCAAAAATGAGTTTCGAAAACCATGACTTGTATAACACTTGTCAAAAAGACAAAGCTTGTGAAAACAAGCTTTAAACTAAAAACAAATATATCCACCTCCAAACCCCTAAATTACTACATATGGATTTGTATGGGGATGTTGGAAGAAGAAGTTTAGGTGGTAAACATTATACCTTTGTGGTAGTAGATGACTATACTCGTTATACATGGGTGATGTTTCTGCTAAGAAAAATGATGCATGTAGTGAGTTTATGAATTTAAGTAAACGATTGGAAAATCGCATGGGTGACACCATTAAAACCATCCGAAATGGTCGTGGTGGTGAATTTGATGGTGAGTTTGAAAGGTTTGTGAATCCAAAGGATACCCTCATGATCTTTCAGCACCTAGAACTCCACAACAAAATGGTTTAGCTGAACGAAAGAATAGAACTATACAAGAAATGTGTAGAGCAATGTTAAATGAGTTCGGCTTGCCCAAGTATTTTTGGGCTGAAGCGGTAAATGTCGCTTGCCATGTGATTAATCGTGTGTATTTGAGACCATACCTAAATATGACACCTTATGAGCTTTGGAATGGTAAAGTTCCCAATATTGCGTATTTCAGAGTGTTTGGTTGCAAGTGTTTCATACTTAACACCAAAGACACTTTGGACAAACTTGACCTCAAAGCGGATGAAGGTATCTTTTTAGGCTATGCCCCAAATAGTAAAGCATTTCGTGCTTTCAACAAAAGGAGTCAAAAGGTGGAAGAATCAATCCATGTTAGGTTTAATGAGTCACTTAATGACGAACATAAACTTAATGAGGATTGTGAAGAAAATGAAGATGTGACTCCTCAAGAAGAAATTCTTGAGGACATTCCAACGGTTGCTCATCAAGAGATTGTTGATAAGCCTCCAAATGGAAACATATTCATTGACTTAAGAGTAGAACCTATTAAAGATACTCCTCCACCTAGTGTGCATGAACTTAGTAAGTCAAATAGAAATATTTCTCATACTCATAGTGTTGATACACAAAATTTTGAAAAATGCATCTCATATTCCGAAAAATGAAAATCATCTAAATGATGATGATACGTCATTTTCGGAAAGTGATCACGAGGAAGTTGGAGGAGATGTCTCCAACCTTTCTAGATCATTCAAGCATAAAAGCTCTCACCCACACGAGTTGGTCATAGGTGATTCAAATAGGGGTATCACCACACGAAGGAAATATGGAGAGAACACATTCGTTTCTCTCATAGAGCCTAAAAATGTTAAAGATGCACTTCTTGATGAAAATTGGATCTTGGCTATGCAAGAAGAATTAAACCAATTTGAAAGAAGAAGAAGTGATGTTTGGGAGTTGGTTCCCAAACCACTTGATCATCCAATTATTGGTACGAAATGGGTATTTCTTAACAAGGTGGATGATCAAGGAAATGTCACTAGAAACAAAGCTAGGTTAATTGCTCAAGGATACCATCAAAAAGAGGGTATTGATTTTGATAAGACATTTGCACCCATAGCACGGCTTGAAGCCATTAGAATGTTATTAGCATATGCTTGCTATAGAGATTTTAAACTTTACCAAATGGATGTTAAATCCACCTTCTTGAATGGTGTTATTCAAGAAGAAGTATATGTTGCACAACCTCCCGGGTTTGAATGTCATGACTCACCACATCATGTCTTCAAACTTAAAAAGGCTATTTATGGCCTTAAACAAGCTCCAAGAGCTTGGTACGAGAGGTTAAGTACTTTTCTTCTTAATAATGGATTCTCAAGGGGTAAAGTTGACACTACTTTGTTTATAAAAGAACAAGAGTAGAAATCAATTAATTGTACAAGTATATGCTGATGATTATTTTTGGTGCTACTAACAATTGTCACAATGAGCAATTTGCTAGCTTAATGCAAGGTGAATTCGATATGAGCATGATGGGAGAGCTAAACTACTTTCTTGGACTACAAATCAAGCAAACTGAAGAAGGATTGTACATCTCTCAAACCAAATACACAAAGGACTTGCTCAAAAAGTACAACTTTAGTGAAGGGAGAGAAGTAAACACACCAATGAGCACAAGTGCCAAGCTTGACAAGGAGAAAGGAAAGCATGTCGAGATAACCTTGTATCGTGGCATTATAGGTAGTCTACTTTATTTGACTGCGAGTAGACCCGATATTTTACATGCAGTGTGCTTATGTGCTAGATTTCAAAGTGATCCTAGGAAAATGCATTTAATTGTGGTAATACGTATTATTAGATACCTTAGATGTGCTTTGAAATTTGGGCTATTTTACCCTAAAAATGCATGTTTTAATTTAAGAGGATATTGTGACTCCGATTATGCGGGGAGTCTTGTTGATAGAAAGAGTACATCCGGGACTTGTCAATTTCTCGGTGACTGTCTTGTTTCTTGGTTCTCCAAGAAACAAAACAGTGTTCTCTTTTTACGGCGGAATTCGAATATGTGACGGCTGCCTCTTGTTGTGCACGATTGTTATGGATGACAAACACCTTAAATGATTATAATATTCACTTCGCTAAAGTGCCTATTTTGTGTGATAACACTTCTGCTATCAACATTGCACAAAATCCCGTCCAACATAGCGGACTAAGCACATTGAAGTGAGATATCATTTCATCCGTGATTGTACAAAAGAACTTGGTTAGTGTGGAATTTGTTCCTACACATGACCAATTAGCAGACATATTCACGAACCCTTGCCTAGTGATTTCTTTGCATCTATAAGAAGCAGGTTGGGTTGCTTAACATGGGTTGATAACAAACCACTTTAAGTTTGAGTAAGAAAATTTTCAAATTTTCAAGGTCAGTATACATAAGGCGCTTCATCGCTATTAGTTCAGGCGTTCAATTTCACATTAAGCGCCTGATGCTAAGGATGTCACTCGTTGAAGTGACATCAAGCACTCTATGTCTCTTAAAACACACGTTCGAAGTAGGTTCACGCGCTTCATCCTCCTTAACTGTTCAAAGTGGCATTAAGCGCTTAATCTACTTATCCGCAACCTTTTGATGTCACTTCAGGCGCTTCATCTAGATTATGAAGTCGTTCGAAGTGACATAAGGCGTCTGAATCCTAGTTCCTCACTGTTATACCAGATGTGTCTTTAGCTTTTCACACGAATTGAAGGATTTGACTGCGTCGTCTTTCTCTTCCCACTCCTCCCACGTTCCAACTTTTTCACTTCCCAAAGCTTTTCTAATCCACTCTTTTTCTATCTTCTTCATTCCTTATCCAATCTCCACTACACACTCTCCCACCTCCAAAACTCGTCCTCTTCCCCATTAATTCCATTTCCAAACATTCTTTCACTTCCTCTATTAACTCCTTCATTCCTCCCACTCCTCCACTATCCAACCGGCTGTCATTTTCTTCTTCTTTTCTTCTATTTAAACTGCTGATCCACCTTCTTCTTTTCTCACAGAATCTTTGAATACCTACTTCTTCTACAACCTCAAATACTTCACCATTTCACTCTAAGATAGCTCAGCAGGACCTTCAAAACCTGGTTCAACGGGGACACGAACGCAAGCAACTGCTGGCGTTGTGGAACCGCATGAAAATATCTCTCCGTGAAGGGCTCCCCAAGGAAACTTTCGATTAAAAAGTTTGACTCCGACATTAAAAATCCACCTCCTTACGCGGGTAAAGGTATTCATATATCAATGTATTCACACCTGCTCTATGAAGAATGGAGCAGCAACAACAGACCCATCGCACCTCTAAAATTGATTCACCTCAGCAACTTCACTGAGGCTCACAATGCGAATCAGGTCATCACTCTGTTGGATCATAAGGGCTGGACCTCTCTCTGGTCCAGACTTGACATGCAAAAATTTTCTAGAGACCACACCAGGCTATTCTATGCCAACATGTGTATCACTCCATAATCTGAGTCTCAGTCATTATCTCTGCATACTGTCATCGCTGGTACACCCCTCAGCTTCTCTGGACAAGAAATTTGTGATGTTATTGGGGTAAGAAATGAGGGATTAAGTGATTTTTTCGTATTTGACTGGAGTAGCAAATACGGAGTTCGGGAGCAGGATGTCAAATTCGAATTGGGATATCTTCCCTCAAAGAAGGCTCAGAATATGTCTGATAAACCACATACTGTTGGTTGTGGTCACCTACTGTGTCAACGACAAGTCAACTAGAAATCCAAGCATCATGGATGTCTATGTCACTTACCGTATCAAACATGAGACCACCACAAAAAAATTGTGGTTTACCGACGAAATTATCACCGACGAACAATGTATAGTCGTTGTTTCGTCGGTAATAGTGACGATGGTGCGACAACACTAATGTCGTCGCTAATTGCGACGAAAGTACGATGAAATTCGTTGTCGCTAAAAGAAAAATAGTCAGTCAGGTGATTTACGTCGGTGATTTGTCGGTGTCTCGTCGCTACTCTGCATGTTTTTATTCGTCGCTATTTAGTTTGTAACGCTACGTCGCTATGTCGTCGCAATTTTGTCGCTAAAATTAGCCCAAATAAAATACATTCGTCGTTTAGTATGTTCTTGGCGTTGTGTATCGTCGTTTTTTTGTCAATGAAACCCGCATGTGGCAGATGTTTTGTTTTACTTTCCGTTCGTAATTCGATTTGTCGTTGTGTCATCGCAGAAACATCGAGAATTAAACACGTGTATTGATTAAGGAAAAAGAAA